>JAQGBX010002686.1:0-19549 GCA_034698745.1 Megaphyllum sjaelandicum | reverse complement strand
GTGGCTCTTCAAAAGTGAGAAATTTTGAAAATTGTAACTTTTGGCTCTTCTGTCTCAAAAGTTTGCCGACCCATGATCTAGAGGACTAGATCTTTCTTAAAACTAGTGTCCTTCAATTTTTTTTTGTATAACGGGTGCCCCTTGTAAAGATGACCATCGGCAATCCATGCATACCCTCTTGCATGTAAATGTGGCCATTTTAAAGGGGCAGCGTTCTTGATTTGGTTTTGTCATATCGAGGAAGAAACTAAAATTGCGGGTTTGTTTTTTATAAAGGAAACACGGACATAAGCATTTTTATATGCTCATTGAATCTAATTTCATGTTACTTACTGTATACTCGGTTATTACATGTACTGTAATATTGGCCTTTTTAATTCCTATCACATTTTTTTTTTTTCAAATTGCGACAATCAATTTGAAAAGTCGCTACTGGAAATTACAACTCAGGCACCTTGCTCGGTGTAATCGGATGTCACGATATTCAGCAATCTGAACATTGCAGTTTTTCAACATTATCATTAAGGTTTATGACAGTACTTTGTCTTGAAGTTATTGAGACATAGAAAACAGGACACCCCCAGACCTGGAAAACCTGGACAAGTCAAGGAACTTGGAAATGTCTTGAAATGACATGAACAAATTTTCAGCATTTTCCGAATACAAATGTGAAAAACTTTCTACATTTTCCGAATACAAAATTGTCAACTTTTCAAAAAAATGTTTCATGCTAATTTTTAAAAAATTTCTATATTAATTTTGAAAAGTTTTTTAAATTGTCATTAGTAAATTTGGAAAAATATTGTCCTGCGTCAAATTAAATTTGCGAAATTGTAAATATCATTGGCATGTGTCGATTTTTGACAATGTCATTGGTCAGTGAACTTTTTCTAAAACCTAGAAAAGTCCGGGAAGTTGAAAATGAAATTTTTGGGGGAACCCAGGAAAAGTTTTAACAAGTAGATTTTAATAAAAGCATTTAGCTGATGGCTTTACAAAAACATGCCTTTTTTAACGTATCATGTTTTATTTTTGAGAATTGGAATAAGAATTGGAATACATTAGCATACCGAAAACTATTTAAATAGCTTGTCCTCTCATTGCCAACCATAAATAATTGAAAAAAGTCTGAGAAACGAGATCTTTTTATTTGCAATTTATACTCTTGAAGTTGCGTTGCCTTTGTGTTTGCAAAGAGAGGATAGAATTTAATTCTTTTGTTTATTCAATATACCTATTGATTTTTGGCGGGGAGGTATATTTATTAGCCAGGAAACGAAAAGCACTTTGTCAGTCACTTGTTCCCGTGCAACTAACATACGTAGTTACATTGTCGATAGTACAGGTAAATTTTATGGAATAAAAGCGAATATGGGGGCTAGAGAAAAAGAGAGGAATTTATCGATTCAAGCCATGATATGCCATGCTATAGGGATGGCCGTGTTGGTAATGAGAGCCTAGAAGGTAGTGAATGTGGGTCACTGAAAATCACTGGACTTTTGGAAGTCATGCATATCAATCTTTCATGTTTGATGAAAATTCACAGTTCAACAATTTAGATGTTTTTGATACATTTTGAATCTATTACAAATTATATGTAGGGGAGAGAGGTGTAATGGGGCCACCCTAAGCCCTAAGGGATAATTTGCATCTAGCGTGTTAAATAGGAGCATTTTCATGCTGATCAATACACAGAAAGCTTCTTTATTAAGTGGTCTTTCGGTTAGATCACTAAACTCCTCAAATCTTCGTGTATTTTTAGAGGAATAACTTTTTTTTGCAAAATGCATGTCTTGGCCCCATTACCCATAGCTTCAGTGTAATAAGGCCATACACTTGGTCCCATTACCCAAGAAGAGTAAATCGTAAATTTACAGTTAAAAACGGCTATATTATTTTCAAATATTTAAAAAAAACATGAAAATAATTGAAACCAACAGCATTAATGGCACTTTGAAAATTTTTTTTGTTCCTATAGATGACTTTTTGGTTTTTCGTTCATATGTTTGCCCCATCTTTAGCGAAAAAGTAGAAATATATTAATGTTTAATTTGTATTTTATCTAAAAACAATGTAGGCTACTGCATATTAAAAAAGTAAACAAAAAAATCAGAAAAAATGTAACAAAAATTTCTAATATGGTAATTGGGCTATAAGCCTGATTACCCCAAATTGAACGCATCAAGAAAACAATATTTCTCCCTAATTATTCGAAATAATTAAATTTCATTAACTGATGTAGTAGTCCAGAGTATACCCTTTACTGTCAATATGAAAATGTTACTCAAACCTATTAAAACGCATCATTACTTACCATAATTGAATCCTATTTGTTTAAATGAAAAGTAGCAAAAAAAACGAAAAAAATGCTACCAATTCCTTTCTCTGTTTGAATCTAATAGTTATGTGATTTACATGCCCATATAGACCACTAAGGTACACCACTATCACATTAATCCTGTTTCAAGCGGTTTTCTAAAACAGTCATGACCCCATTACACCTCTCTCCCCTAATATTTTATTTAAATAAATGCCATTTATAACATATTTGAAAATAGCATCCGTTTCTTATAGACTATGGCTTGTAGTTTATAATAATATATCTTGATTCTTTTCCGCTACCAAAATACGTTTAATTCTCGACGTTTCGCAATTTCGCAATTTCGACGTTTCGGAAACGATTAAACATATTTTGGTAGTGGAAAGTGGGGGAACATGTGTAATATATAATGCCCGATAATGGTATTACATTTATAATAATTCAACAAATGGCAGTTGCAAATGTTAATAATGAACGGTTGAAATTGGTTGACCACAAAGTCCTGTTTTTAATATTAACTTTTGGCCAAAGATTGGACAAACTCTGGAATAAACTCCCTCCTGACCTTTGTTTCGTCTCAATTTTGTACATTTACAACATTGCCAACTTTGCCAAAATATGTATTTTAAATTTTTAATCATTTCTGGTAAAACCTTCAATTGTGTATCTTATGACCACACTTCCATCTTCATTGTACATGTATATATTTTTTTCTCAAATGTTGTAACTCATGACTGAGAGTGTTTAAGTGGTTTTATAATCCTTCATATCCCAATTCCGCCATTAAACAGTTATCACCAAACAACCTATCCCAATTCCGATATTTGCATAAAACTCACTATTTTTATTATTATTAATATTATATTAGAACACTCAGTTTTGCTGTATGCCAGACTATTTTAGAAAGACAAATGTTAGAAAACTGATGCAAGGATCATAATGATAGACAATCTCTAGTAAGTGGATTGCCCTGGTTCATGCGAAATTATGAGATGATGGCTGAACTTTACATCAGTTGTTCCATTAAAAATTATGCGATTTCGGTGTGTTTGCTCTCTATAACGCCTACAGCTCGAATATGGTTGCATGTACATGCAATAGCTTTATCGATGTTCGTGTTGAAGAGGTGCAACATCATTTTTAAAAATAGAAAGAGGACCGAATGACTCCAGCGTTCTTGCAAGCATTCCCTGCGATCGATTTGTTAACTTGCGACTTTTATTTGCAATATCATCGTTAAATATAGACCATTCCTGATAAATCAGAAGGAGCTGCATAATAGATTGCATTTACACCGAGTAAATGGGAAAAAAATCATTCTTTAGAAATGCTTCTCTTGTTATCAGTGGTTTTCTTCCCTCCTGATGTTTGCTTCCATCAGATGCGTTTAGTTTGGGCAATCAATGTTAGTGCAGGGTGTCCACAATGGCGATGATTTTTTTCTTATCATTAACAACCAATAATTTGTTCACAGAAATCGAGTTAGATTGCAAATCCATTGTTTATTTATACATTAAGCCATGTCAAACTCACAGTCACAAAGTGCGCATCCTGTGATCGACGATTAGATTAATACCCAAACGGTCGCTGAAGTACTTTTCGTCACCCAGAAAACCTGAAAAAGGAATATCGATGTTGAAAAAACCGTGAAAATTCCCAAACTCCCTTATCTCAACCGAGTACAAGAGCTTAAAAGGCTATACAACTTTTCAAAATGTCCATGGTAAATTATTCAAGCGACATTCTCCACAAGAAAGTTTTCAAATACTCCTTTCCTGCACTTGGTTTTCCTGAATTTGTTCCAGACAAGTGCCCGGAGAATTCCTTGAAAAGTCGGCCTCGAACATGTGATCGGTCAAATGATTATAAATATTCTACCAAAAAAACCAAAGTCATTTCAGCCGAACCTTGTTTCGAACCCAGTTCAACCAAAGGCAAGAGCGTTTGACCGTTCAGCAAACCTTGTTGGGCTGTTATTGATGCGATTGATATGCGCACTTCCGGTTTAAGAATTCAGTCATCACACGTCAGCATCGAAAAGCAAGCGTGTCGTTCTGCCTTAAATATTCAAATATCTCTGCCTATTCAGACGTTAAACGGAAGGAATTGATTTTTTTTGGAAATGTGGCTAACCGAAGCATTGATTTCACCAGATCCTGGTTGAGTCAGGTTAACAGACGGAAGCAAAGCACTCCCTATTCACATAAAATTGAATAAACGAATCAATTCCCGCGCTTTCTTCAGCTCTTCAATGGACTGATGTGCCTGCTGTCAAGAAAAAGCGGTTTGCAAACATTTACTGACATACTCTTCGTATAAAATGTCTGTTCTCTTGTTACGTGGAACATTGAACCGTATATCTTTCCCATAGATTTTTTATATGTATTATGAAAGAAAAGAGTTTCAAATCCATATGTTCGTAACTTTTGGCTATCTATTATGATGTGGTTGCAGTATAGACTTCTGATTATTCGTGGAGGTTATGCAAAGAAAGTTCATCTATACTCTTATAATCGAAACCCTGAATTATTTACGTAAAATAACAAAAAACGTAATATGTATGGCATTAACGTAAGCATAATTAGAAATACGAGACCTTTTTGTATTGCAATCGTTCGTATGCTTTCATAAATTTACTTAGTTTTTACAAGTTTATTACATTTTAAAAAATTCTATCTTTTGGGTAAACATCTTTTTATTTGAGAAAAGAGTAACGAATTTGTTTTCAAATAAAGCTGTAGTTTTTTAATAAAAATTTTCCATTTGGTAAAATTGTATGGCTTTTCTAAAAATCGTGACTTTTTTTATTGAAATAAATTTTGATTTTAGGATATAATTTTAGGACTTTTAGGACGAATCGTCATTTTCAGAACATTCGTTTTTAAATCGCAGTTTTTGGTAAAATTATTTAGCCGATGTAAAAATCGTCATTTTTATTATTATTTTATTTATTTTTTTTTAAAAAAGTCATCAATTTTGCGACAACTTGATCGTTTATCAGAAAGCTGAATTATTTTTTGGACCAAAAATTAATTCCACCTTGGCTAGCAGCAGTTATCATAAGGTTTCCCTCAGACTTGGAAAACCTGAAAATGTCAGGGAACTTGAAAATGACTGGAAAAGTCAGGGAAGAATAGCTTATTTTGAAAAAGTCAGGGAAATTCAACGCAGTTATGGCGATCAAAAATTAATATTTAACATGGTTAGCTCGGGGCCCATTTTCTAAGTTAAAATTTGCAAAATTTTCTAGGAATTCACAGTACAAATTTGCAAAATTTTCCACGTTTTCCATGTACAAATTTACAAAATTTTTCGAGGACAAATTTGCAATTTTTTCACGTTTTCCGAGCACAAATTTTCAACATTTTCCAAATGCAAAATTGTCCCATTTGTAAAGAACTTTTATGCACATTTTTAAAAAAGATATTTTTAAAACTTTTCATGTTAGTTTTCAAAATTGTCGTTAGTGAATTTTGAAAAATATTTTCCAGTGTCGACCACGCCTACAATTACCAACCACGCCCCGATACTGATTCCAAAATCCGGATTTTTATCAATACTGGCCATCAGTCCACGTTTTTTCACTCTACACGATAAGTGATACTGACAATCTCAAAAGGTATTGACAGTATTATTTATCGTGTACTGAACTGAACTGAACTGAAATCGTAGCCTATCCTTTGAAACGGATCCCCCTAGAGGAGGCGCTACCGTTACCGTAACCGTTATTGCATTACGATCTGCAATTTCGAAAACGGAACGTAGAGGGTGCTGCGCCACTCAACGTTTGTTGATAGAACGAATGCGTTTCCACGCAACGCAAATCGATAACTCACATCCATGTGAGAATGGAGTGCGTTGTGGCAGAAAATTGAACTAAAAACGAGGATTTGCAGCGAACTTGGCCAGTGCAGATAGCGAGTCCGCGCGCGCTCCCAGCCTCGATGCGATTTGATCGAAGAGGATGGGGACAGGAAAACGGGCGAAAATTCGGTTTCAAACCTCGAAGAATTAGTTTTTGAAAGGGGAAACAACGGACGGCAAGGTGAGTTGGAAATACCGTCAAAAACGTAGAGCTCGTGCTTGTAAGCTAGCGTTTATGCGAGAATGACGATAGAAAATGGCGTCTCCACTGCAAAGTCAAGCTCGTAAATATCGGGTGAGAGACCGTTCTTCATTCCCGAACGTCCCTCGGAAGGTTTTGATGGATTTTTGGGACTTGACCGATATGGTCAAGCAGGATTTCAAGAGACCCCTCCGAAACTCTCCACCTTTAACCCGGCTCTCCATCACCGCCACCCAACGTTGTTCGGGGGGTCGAAAATTCTCGGAATTTTCGGCAAATTTCGAAAAATAAGCGCCTCGAGTCTTGATTTGCGAGCCTTGTGGACGTCGGGACTGCTCTTGCCCGCAATCGTGAAATTTTATCGGAATTTTGGATGTTTCTCAGCACTTGGAAAAATGCGGGAATCGTCGCTACGTGAACGGAATACGGACCGAGTTTTGGAATGTTGAAATTTTCATTCAGGGAAAAAAACGGTGAAACATTTTTTTTTTTTTTGGGGGGAATTTTCATATGCAAAGAATTCCTTCGATCCAAGAATTTCGACATCGATTCGGAATTAAAGCGACGCAAAATCCATCGACCCAGCGCGTTTTCAACGACATGATCTTCCGGTTCGATCTCTGGATTTTCGGTAAAAACGGAATGAATTCGGCCAAAAAATTGTGATAACGCGAGTAGAAATGATCGAAAATCTGACGTTTTTGAAAATCGGTTATGACTCCATTCGTGGCCTAATTATAAGCAATAATTAGAATGGGCAACGAAGCGAGCCAAGAAGGAGAGGATCAAGGCTTTGGGCCTGGAACTGGCCCAGGGCCAGGTGGACAACCAGCCCCCGGCGGGTTTGGACCCAGCAGCACCAGCGGGTTCGGCTTTGGATCCATGGGCCAGAACGCACCCCCCAGCGGACCACCCGTGTTCGGCGGCGGAGGGCCTCCGGGGATGCACAGCCTCCCGTCCAGCGCCCCCGCCTCCAGACGGTCATCAGGGGCCTCCATCCGCTCCATGCCACCCATGGGGTCGTCACCCGTGACCCAGCCTCCCATGGCAGCAGCCCCCGACGTGGACCTCAGCCATTTGTCGGAGGAAGAGAGAGCCTTGATCGCCAATGTCATGGCCAGGGCCCAAAATCTGGAGATGGAACCGGTACACAGGTAGGTCTTCTTCTCACATTCGTCTGTTTTGTTGTAGTTAAAATTCGTGTTAACGAGGGTCTACCAGTGTGGTCCATTTTTTCTACGGGAATTATTAAAAAAATATAGTTAGGCATAAATGTAATGTTTTTTGTTAAATTTTGTCTGCTGATTTCAAAGGTTTTAAATTTGTTCATAACATTAGAGGCACCAGGACTGATGCTTTACGAATTTGGATTAGTCGTGAAATCACGTGTCCAAATGGAATGCATGAATTGGTATACATAAAAACAGCGATAACCTTGAGATAATTTCTTAAATTGACGTGCCAGTTTTGCACACGTGACTTCACGATTGCCAAAGGGAGATTCGTAAATCTTCTGACTGAGTACCCCGTTGTTGGAGTAACGGGTGAAAAATGAAGTTTTTTATTAAATTTTAAATTAGTCCGTGGGAAATTTAAATAGGGGAAATTTATAATTTCCTGGTTGCTTATAGTGGAAGCACTTTCGTTCATTGTGGACAATTTGAATTGAAAATATTTAATTTTATGCGTGCAAATATTTTTCGAAAAATTCTTGTTGAAAATGGATCAATGGTAGAAGACCCATGAAAAATAAAAATTGTGCCATGTTGATCGTATCTAACGCCCATAATAATCATAATTTTAAAATAAGAAATTGTGTAATGATTTTTCCAAGTTTCAAGTTTGTAAAAGTAGTTTTCGAAATACCTTTGGCGTTTTACACGAAGGACACCTTGAAAAAAGTGGAACGTTTTGTCAAAACAATGGAAATGTCAGGAAAATTTAAAGAGTTGTTCACTGGAAGACAAATCAAGAGATGATGAGGGATTTTTTTACATTATGAATAATTTAAATTTAAAATTACAGGCCCCGGGGGCGACAAAATATTTTTAAATTAGGAACAAATTTCTAAACCCCGGATTGTGTTTATGGTGGTCCCATTAGTGGTCCCATTTTTCGAGGGTAATAAAAAGCTTCATTTTACCCGTTGCACGTTTTGATGTTTAATTTGAATTAAAAAAACATTATCTAGAGATCAGGATAATGTAATGACAACTGAAAGAAACAGTTTTTAAAATTTAAAATTAACGCTTGGTTAATTATAGTCGTGCACTTTATTTTAAAAATGAAAATTGCGTTGAAAATATTTAACATGTATTTTTGAAAAATCCCCATCGAGATTGGAACACTAGGACAACCTCTTCAGTAATCTCAGTGCCGACGCCATCATGTTTTACTCAGTATGGCGATTAAAATGTGCAGATAATTGAGATTGAAGATGCTGTTTCCTAGTTCCGAACATTCAGGAGCCACATTATTGAAAGTCTTGCACGCACGCAAAGCCTCTTCTTAATCCGTAAATCATTGGCACCACAATGTTAATGGACCATGGAAGTGTCATGGTGAATTGGTAGGATATGGCAAATGGTAGCACTGCCGTATGCCTGATGATGGACGACTTTTATTCCTTCCGGGGGTAAATTCCACGATGTTTATGAAAACTAATCACGGAATAATTAATAGTACAAATTAGACTAGCTAAATAATACATATCGGACTGATTAATTAATACCAAGTATCAACAAGTGTATGGAAAATCGAATGAGGGGACTGCATTAATCGCTGCCAAAATTTGCTATTTTGTTGCGCGCTGTTGCTTATCAAATGCGCTTCTGTAACTGGTAGAAGTACAAGACACCACAAAAATGACCTGGATTTCTTGTCATTGTGAATTTTACGACCCGAAATAACATTTTGACACTATGCAATTATATGTATAATTAAAAAAATGTAACAGATGTTATTGTTCTTTCAAGTTCAATCGAAATAGTGCTACTTTTGACATCCTAAACTTTTAATTGCGTCAAAAGTATATATCAGTGTCGCCGTAGACTTGAGTATTCATTAAGGGTACTCATAGAGTCGTTACATTGCGTTCGAATTGGGTACAATTCAGCGATTTTGACAATTATGCGACATTTATTTTGAAGAGCAAAGCCACGTGACCAAATTGCGTGTAACGAATTGCCAAGGTTCATTCCGAGAACCGCCGTAAAGGTCAATGTCACATACAGTATTTGGTCATAATCGCTGAATCATACCCAAATCGAGCAGAATTTAACGCCTTTTTGACTACCCATATTGAGTAGAATGCGTTGCTACATCACTGAGGAGTTCCAGAACTTGATAATCTGATTATTTTCTCAAACACAAACTCTACCATAAAGTAATTGCCGTTATCTTATTTCGTTAGTTGGCTAATTCACGAATTTCGTTGAGTCAAAATATCAGGTGAAGTACGATCCAGTTGAATTGTATAAACAAAATAATAATATAGGGCCTATGGTAGTTTGGTAGAAACAAAACTTGCTTCTTCAAATAGTCACTACAGAAATCTTGTAAACAAGAGGGCGTAGCGTGGGCAGAGGTACTCTGTGTTCTGGAAAACATATAGTCTTACTAGCTGGAAGGCCCGGCTTTGCCCAGGCTGTTCATTGTTTCTATGCCAGGCCTACCAGGCGAATCTGAGAGTCGAACCTGTTACTTTGGTAATACAAAACGGATTGATAGTATAAAAAACTTAAGTGGAGCTAATTATTGATGCCACTCAACTATGTTAAAAGAAATAACCATTTTAACCATGTGTGTCATACTTTCTTTCAGCATCACCTGGTAGACCTAGCATAGAAACTATGAACAGCCTGGGCAAAGCCGGGCCTTCCAGCTTGTTTTACATGTACAACGTGAACAATTTTTCAAAACTGTACTCCAAAAATGTGGAAATTTTTTACCAATTTGTACTCATAAAATGGACCCTAAGCTAACTTTGCAGAAGTATTAAATTTAGATCCCCTTGACTGCGTTAAATTTCCCTGACTTTTCCAAGTTATTTTCAAGTTCCTTGTCTTTTCCAGGTTTTCCAGGTTTGGGGGAACCCTATTCCCTGACGTTACACGGAAAACGTGGAGAAATTTGCAAATCTGTATTCCAGAAACGTGGAACATTTAGCAAATTTGTACACGGAAAACGTGGAAAATTTTGGAAATTTGTTCTCGAAAAACGTGGACAAATTTGCAAATTTATACTCAGAAAATGTGAAAACTATTGCAAATTTGTACTCGGAAAACGTAAAAAATTTGGCAATTTTGTCCTTGGAAAACGTGGAAAAGTTAGCAAATTTATACATGAAAAACATGAAGAATTTTGCAAATTTATACACGGAAAACGTGAAAAATTTGGCACATTTTTACTCGGAAAACCTACAGAATTTGGCAAAATTTGTAGACGGAAAACGTGTGAAATTTTGCAAATTTGCTCTCGAAAAATGTGGAAAATTTTGCCAATTTTTACTCAGAAAATGGGCCCCGAGCTAACTATGTGGAAGTATTAATTTTGGTTCATCAAAACTGTGTTAAATTTCCCTGACTTTTTCCTTACTTTTCAAGGTTTATCAGGTTTTCAAGGTCTGGGGGAACTTTGTAATTTTGGCCCGTGTAAGTTTTGCAAGATCGGTCATTTGGAAAGATCGGCGGCCATTTTGGAAAGGGAAAGGGGTTAAAATTAACGAAAATGAGAAAGGGGTAATGTTCTCTGGATCGAAACCCCTCTATTTACCTTCATTGGGTGTTCCCGAATATGGAGAAAAAATTTGGGGGCAATCCGATGGGTGGATTGGAAGATCCGCGCTTTCCAAGAAATCCAAGATGAACGCGATTTGACTTTTATATATATATATATATATATAGAATAGATAGATAGATATAGAAGATAGATAGATTATGCTTATAAATTGCTGTTTTGAAAAAACACCGAATTTTGAAAAACTTCGTACAACCACAAACTTGTGGCCACTTAATTTATTAAAATATTTACAGTATGCAGATAATTCCTCGAAGCATGTTCTCTGCCATTTTTGTAGGATCTACACGAGGAAAGTCTGCTTGACTGGTATACCAACCGATGTTGACATAGCTAGTGCACTACAATAGTAGTATAAACTACTGTTTGTAGCTAAAAATCGGAGCAGAATGCCCGCGGTGGTCGCCACATGTTGCGAATATCAAATAAAATTAGTTCAACGCAAGGAAAATCAACAAATACTGTTGAAATTGTGGCTGGAAAGATAATGCAGTTCCGTTTGCTATTGGCAAGGTCCGAATATTTTTGCAGGGGTTACCAAAGTTCTACATTATGCGTAATATATTTTATTGCTTCTGTGTGGGTCAGTTGACCCACTGTTAGGAGTTCTTTTAATGTTTCTGATGGTAAAAACAAAAACCCAACAATTCATCAGCAAAATGGATCCTGAAAAAGTCAGGATGGATTTTTTCTAGTGGTTTTATTGGCGTTTTCTAATTTTTTTTTCTAGGTGAATGCTATGTATGGTAGATTCTTTAACAATTTACCACGCCTATGCTTTTTCCAAACCCCTGTTTTTCCCTGCGCCCTTAAGCCGCTATCCCCAGCCAACCAACCAACCAACCGCTGTTTTTCCTTTCTTTGAAACTACAAGTGTATCGTTATAGATCCCTTCAGGGTCCTTTTTAGGACCGAAATTGGCCAATAAATGTTAAAATCTATTTAGCATAGAGCAATGTAAAAATTATGGATTTCCTTTTTATTTTTTTGTTATTTGAAAGATATGTTCAAAGAAATATTCTGTCTTTATCCCTTTAAAAAATACCTTATGATCAGGTTTAAAATGAATTTCCAGTGAGCCTATATCATAGCTATGGCGGCTATGATATGCAAGTACAAGTCGTATAGTTTATACAATAAAATTCATTTTCATGTATCGCACTCCTGCTTCAGAAATGACATACACCTGTAGCTCAAAAGTATTCAATTTCTGGTTCAAGTCGTTTTTAAGTCAAGCCATCGGTATGGCTATTTATTTAGTAAAAACGGCGCATATTAGCTTTTCATAGTTTTTGTTAAATGACAAGATTGTCATTTTATCGTACTATGGGTTTAAACTTGCTTTATGTAAGCTTTTTATCAAAACTGAAAAAAATTGAGTTATGTCACTCATGAAGTGGGGGTGCGATATGTAAATGGATACAGAACTGCAATTCATTACACGTGTGCTTACATAAACTTATTGAACAATGTACTAAAAAAATAAGCAATGCAGAGCCAATATGATAATATTTTAGGGCCGGTTGCACCAACTTAGGTTAAAATCAGAGGTTTACTAACCTTGAGTTACAATTTGACACCAGGTTAACCCGTTGCACCAATTAGCTCTCGATGAAATACCCCCAGGGTTATGAAACCCATGGGGTTCAAATGGAACTAACTTTGAAAAATGGCTTCCCCTTCTGCATGACCAGGTTATGGAGCACGCGCAATTTCCTAGCTTCATCTATTTTATCCCTAGTGTCCGCCATGTTGTTTTTCCTAATAACCCGAGGTTAACCCTGCTTTCTGGCTGGGTTAATCTTTCTCTTCGTTTTTCCCTAACCCGTGCTTGTGCAATAAAACCGTGGGTTAACCTAGAGTTAAGCAGTAGGTTAACCCTAGGTTATTCCTAACTTCTGTTGGCGCTAATCTCTGTTGTTAAAGAACATTAAAATATACAGTATTTTAAACCTACAGATTTATTATTATTATTATTTATATTTTTATTATGATCCGTGCAGTTGTGGCTGACCCACGCAGATTTCATATGCAAACTCTCTCCATAATTTCCTGTCTAGCAGGGAAGCTATCAATTTTTTGCTCCAAATGCATTTTAATAAACAACTTTTATTATAAAAATCCATCCCTGAGAATGTACAGTTGAAGCCGCTTAATTCGATTACGTTGGTTTCAGCGATTTTGATCGAAATAAGCGATGAAATAATTTTCTTTGTTTTAAAAATGATGTCTATTAATAATTTTTAAAATGATATTTGTTTTTCTAAAGATGTATTTCTAAAGATGCATTTTAAATGTAGGATCGTTTATGCTTTTCACTATCTCATGCTTTGTGTTTGTGAGACGAATTTGCCTTTATGCTCCTTGTTTTTCACACAATTAATCCTTGAAATTATTCCACCATCCCTTGCTTCATGTGGACTGCAAAATTAATCAAAAAGGCGTTTCACGTCATTTGTTTAGGGAGCAATCATTGCGGCTTTGCTCATTAATTCTTATAGACCTTTGATGGAGGGTATTCCCCGGTGGCTTTTTGTCATTTTAACGAAGTGTGCATGCACATGCAGCCCATTCATTTTTATCTGACCGCGTAGTGCATTCTGGGATTCCTGGTAGAACTGCGCCGATAATCTATGGTCCAGGAAGCGATACGTCACTCGGTTCAAACTGATGGGGAGATAGGCCTATTTATTTGACTTGAGCAACATTACATTGCTGTACAGTCTGTACTCAATAAATCGTCCTGCCTTTTCCTGTTGTTGTACGTATGTACTCTGCGCCACCTTGTCGTGCTTTTGCACTTGACTGCACTCCTGACAACTTTAGTTGCTCATTCATTTAGCGCCATCTAGAGTACGTTGACAGTGATGAGCAAGGTATTTGACTTGGACCATTTCACTACCTGCTTAGCAGAAACCTGGAGAATGTTAACGTAACTGCCATATCATGCGTTCATCGAGGAAATTGCAACCTCAGCTATAGACTCTCAGGCCGCGAAATTAAACATGGCTAACCTAACATTACAGACTAATTTATGGGTGGATTTAATATGGCAAGTAATCTCTAGGTGAATATTAACCGACTTTATCGCTGTAATAAGTTACTTTGACTCGTTCATTGTGTTAAAGTGGACAATAACACGATGTACAAGCTGCAAAAACAATGCATCTTCATTTCAGAGCAATGCATGGTTGTATGTAGACAAAATCAACTTTTACACAATCGGAAACGTGCAAAGAAACAACGTTTCGAGTTGTTTGAACATCTAGATTTTCTCTACAAGCATTCTTTTCTGAGCTTCTGATGCATCAAGGTGTATTACACAACTGGGAATGCAGTCTTATAAGCCATCATAATTTATCTGCTTCCTTTTTCTGAGTTGAAGATGCAATGTTTTTCAGTGTTTTGTCATCTGGCATCATTGTCACAAGAATGTACAATGATCTGGCCAGGGATGATTCTATAGTTAAGGATCTTTCATAACTGCAGTTGTAAAAATAATTATAGATGTACTGCATGACGCTTTAGATGCCTTTTTTAAAAATTTTGAATGTTAATTAATATAAAATTATCATGTTGGTAATTTAAAAATGTAAAATTGGCAATTTACTAATCTATCAGGGTGGCCACAGGTCAGGGAAATCAAGGAGAAGTCAGGGGGAAAAGTGGTTAGAGAAGTCATGGAAATGTAGGGGAAATTTGTGAGTGGTCAGGGAAATTTTCCCAAATAAATGAAAAATGCTATCCATGCACTCAGTCTGCTTAGCAGCTCCATTCTTAAGCCTCTTAAGCTAGACTTGTAACAAAATCTAGTGTTTTGCCACGCTTCTCACTGCAATTGCTATTTTATTTTTCATTATGACAAAAAAATTGATATGCATTAACGAGTAAGTTTTGGTCAGGGAATTTTGGATTTTAGACAGGAAAACGTCAGGGAAATTTAAAATGAAAATTTTGTGGCCACCCTGTCTATAGACATTTTTTGATTAGAAATAATTTATTTTATGGCTAAAACTCATAGATATAATCTCCGTGGATGTAGACCCTCTTAAACCTGAAAAACAGATTGAAAATTCGGTAGAAAGCAATTTTGGAAGTATTTTTCCTGTATGTTATGTTAAATTTCGCTTCTTCCCACTCACTACTTCCGGGATCATTCAATTCCAGGACATCTTCGAAATGAACGTTGTATAGAACGTAATTTTTCGGTGACTGCATTTCCTCCAGAGAAGAAAGAGGAAGTTGCATATACAATAATCTGTTCTTATATCTTGATTAAATCGAGAAAGAGATAACTTCAGCTTGGCGAGAGCTGAAGTCATCTCTTTCGATGACTCCGACTTCTGGCGGGATGAAAGCATCCACGTTCCATCAAACTGTTTCGCAAATTTGATCGTCGAACTCTCCGGAAAACGTTACAGAAATGAATGTGGAAAGTGCAAAGAAATTAGGGCTACAGAACAGGAATGCCTTGGCAATTTATTCCGGCGATGGGCGCCACAACGCCGTAAAACGAAGCGTCCAAAATGTCAGCATGAATCTGCCAAAGTGTCTGCATTATTCCAAACAACACTTCTTGGACGTCGGGGAAGTCACGTTGCAGCGCCAGTTAAATTTGCTGAAAAGAATTTCTGCAGAGTGCGTGCAGCTTCTGTTATTTACGAGCTCAAAACGCTTTATGCAATAGTTATGAATTGCATTACCCTTTGACTCGTCGTATAATGCAATTAACTGAATGCATTTTTCGGAGCAGTCATTTGCAGCTGAAAGCAAAATTATGCGAGCAGAAACGTCTGCATCATCACTTTGCCAAATAAGCGCTGCTGGCTGCGCCTATTCTCTCTTTCCAAGTGAAACATTAAATCCCAAATGGCCCGGCATTTTCCAAGGCTCTAAACCTTTTAAAATGCATCTTTTCGGGGATTTTTCCCGTGAAAATGCGCCCACCAGCCATTGTCCTCGTGGCAGATTCGAGCTTTATTGACCCATTGTGCAACACTGCTAAACCATTCGTTACAATAGCTGCACGGCCAAGCTCAACAACAGTATTTCATCAAGAGAAAATCTCTTTCTTCTATCTTAAAAAAGATGGATTTTTCGCTCCATTTGGCAAACTCTGGCGTGTATGGGGATGCGGGGGTATCTGGGGTCGAGCAAATAAATCGGTAATGGGCTCTGAACATTTCGTTTCTCCTATTTGCCGGTTGGTTAGTGACGAGCAGAAAATGCTGAGGCTCTGGGTGCGACCTCCAAAAGGGTTGCGTGTCCGCAGAACCCGCAGAATTTGGCAGAGCGTGCTGCTCGCACAAACAAAACTAAAAATGCAAAGTTCGTTAATGGGAAGTGTTTGGCACGCAGGTAGTCATTTTAGATGTGTGGAGCAATAATATATATTCAAAAACAGTTCATTATTAAGAGGGTCTATCAGTTGCCCATTCTGGGACGCCCTGTAGAAATTAGGGCAAAGGGTCCGTAGTTTTGGGCATAAGATGAAAAGTTTTCAACTCAAATGCTTTGTTGCAGGTAAATAACTAGGAATTGTGAATTTCATATTTTTGAATTTCGTAGTTGCGTGTGTTGATCAATAGATGGCGCTTTGTAAATTTTAGTGATGTTTTAAATTTAAGATTAAATTATGCGTGGAAATGTAGTTAACGTGAATAAATGTGAAATTCACATTTCTTAGTTATTATCTTTATAATAAACATGTATGTGTAGGCAAAATAATTATTCAAAATCTATAATTTAATTTCTGAAGTTATCTTAGAAAACTTCCCAAAAGACAAATGTGTCACTGGTAGAGAGTCTTAAGGATTTCAAAATCTATAATTTAATTTCTGAAGTTATCTTAGAAAACTTCCCAAAAGACAAATGTATCACTGGTAGAGAGTCTTAAGGATTTCATAAATAAAATCAGAATTTTTTTTTTATGTGAAATCATACGTAAACTGGCAATACAAGCTAACTCAGTGATCTCAGTGATGCGTGGGCATTTTTATTAAAGCGAATGAATGTGAAATTCATTTTTTTGTTATTACTTATAGGCAAAACATTGATTCATAATTTGTAATTTTAGTATCACTGATAGACCATCTTAAGGTTTCCATAAATCAGTACAGAATTTCAAAGATGTGAAGGAATGCGCAAATTGGCGATACAAGCAAACTCCGATTAAGACAGTGCGTCCAAGAAAACTTGTTCGTAACTTGAGTTCCTGTGGATTTTTTGTGGGAAAAATAAATAGCATAAATGGGAAATTCAAAAATAATGCGTTTTTATTGCAATTATTTCAAAAACTTCAGATATTAAACACGACGTCGTTCCTTTCCATTACTCTGGTCGTTCCTAAGCTTTTTTTTATAGACCAACTTCTTTACGTCTGCTGGTTTAATTGTAGGCTACATGTATATAAGCATACGTATTTTCTCAGATTTGTTGTTGTAAAGAAAACGCCGGCGTTATTAGAAGACAGAATTGAAGAAAATGGCGAAACTTTGCAAAAACCGCCAACGTCCCATTTGGTTGGTGCAACAATCTAGTGGATTCAAATATTTTACTGGGAATGTGCAAAAAAATGTATAGGGAATTGAAGCTTTCAGGTTCTGGTAAAGCCGTCTTATCGGAAAGAATCTGCAGACATGGGTCGTGTTTGGAAACATAAAACCCAGCCTCGTTTATAGAGCCACATGAAAAAATTCTTGTCGCCAAACCAATTACTTTTATGGAAGCTTTGTGTTTAACAAAACAATGATTTCCACATTGTTTTTATTCTCGGAAATGTGTTGGCTGTAAAGGCACCGCTCTGTGTTTGATGCAGAAAAGCTCAAGGCATCAAGTGCAAACATTTTTATCACGTCCAAGATAATGTTTCGCATTTTTTTCTTGTTTCCTTAATTGTTTTCTGAAAATTGCATAATAAACGTGCTGCTACAGGGGGCGTGTAAACACGAGATTGTACGCAGACATATCACGAGCATATAGCGTATTGAAATTAACTCGTTAGCGCATTGCGGTTTTGTTTTTGCTGAGTGATCTTAATTGGCATAAACCTTAATGAACGGCTGATACCTTCCAAGATGGCGCCCCATCAACTTAAATGAATGATGGTGGCTTGTTATCGATCCTAGGTTTAAGGCGACTGCGAATGCTATTTTTCCAATATGATATCATTGAAATATTTTTATCGTCGCTATTATATGGCTTCTTTCATCAGAGGATTCTGTATTTTATCCCTTCTATACTTCAAATATCTGCTTTTCTTGAATCCTCTCCACAATTCCATCAGGCTTTTACCGCCCTCATCATCAACCATGGGTGCAGCGCCCGTTGGTGTCATAGACCTGAGCCAATGAGACTCCGTCAGGAAATATCAATCGTCTTGTCGGTTTTGTATATCAGGCAACGCATCGAAACTCATCTGCCCAACCCTCTTCATTAACCCGGGCTTGGGACCGGAAACAATAGGGAAATATATCGCTGCAGGTGGCTGGAGAAGAACCTAAACTTAATATATAGGAACTACTATAGCCGAAAAATCCGGCTTTTCCCGGGCTATATACTTACCGTTAGTGACGCAAACAAAACGACCCATAGATCATTCAATGAATGGAATTTTAAAACTTGATATATATGAAAGTGAAAAATTGAGTTGTGTCAAAAAACGGATATTTTAATTGACTTTTTTGAGACATGTTTTCAATGAAACCCGAACGCCCAACTCAAATTATGCATACACCATTAAATTATAATTGATTCATTGCCGATTGTAATTCGACAATACCTCTAGATAGGCATATTTTTTCAGTAAATCTTGCCTATTTGAGGAAAATTCTGATATTATCTGTACGGTTGTGCATTTGACAGCAAGTCGGGATAACATATTGTACTTTTTTTTCCTCAAAATCTCAAGTAATCTGAACATTAGCGCTAATCCTAAAAATTCTACTTAATGACATTAGATGCCTGATTATCAATCCTCCTTTTTCCATTTCCGCAATTATCGTCATGGTAAAATCTCATGTAATCATCCATTCTCCTAATACACATATAATCCATACGGATTTATATAATGCACACTATACTGCTTATTATTATTATTCTCGTACACTTTAAATTATATTGTGGGCGTAACAATGGTTCTGGGCACTTTTTTTTGTACATTAACAAGAATTAGTGCTCAGCGAGGGATATTTAAGGTCAACATTCTACAAGTACATGGGAATTACGACGAACATAATTTTATTCATAAAATGAAGAATCTATATATATAAAAATGAATGCATGTGTGTGGTGTGTCCTTTATGCGCTCTTGAACCACTCATCCGATTGCCATGAAATTTTCTGGACTTATTGTTACCACTCCCGCG
>JAQGBX010002685.1:0-19549 GCA_034698745.1 Megaphyllum sjaelandicum | reverse complement strand
TTTAACCCTTGGACATGATGATTCTGTACTTTTTTTTGGTTTTGTGGTTTTTTACTACGTGTATTACAGTCTACATGTATAAGTGCAGTGTACATGGTCATTATTTTAATTTAATTCAGGCATTCTTTGTATAGTGACCGTGCACCTGTGTACAGTGACCCACATGGCATTTTTTTTTTGGTGGTCACTGACTGTTCTGACTGTTCTGTTCTGACATCCGTACTGACTGTTTTGACCCGATTAAGCGGCTTTCACTGTGTATACGGAGCACCGTTATCCGTTACATTCTCTAAACGTTGTCTATACCTTGCGATGCTGAAAACTGTTAATTTACCAATGTGACATAATCGATGCTTGGAAATGGGAAAAAAATGTAATGCTCAATGTTTGGGAATTAAAAAATTTGAAATAAATGAAGTCGTTGAACCCTTTCTAGCCTCTCCTTTTTCTATTATTCTGGAGAAAAAAAATTGTTGGATTTCTCAGGTTTTATGTTTTAAAAAATGAGTAAATGTGGTGATGATTCTTAGCCGAAACGTCAAATGGAATGCTGGGAGAAGCGGCGTTCCATAACACGTGCAGTCAGGTTTAATGATTTCCTCAATTTTCCTCGAATTTATATCGAGCAGTTGATATCGAAAATCGTATCGATGGCATTTCTAGTCTAAATAAGAAAGATATCGCACCCCCGCTATAGAAGTGACACAAATAAATTTACTTTCATTTTAAGATTAAAGCAGGTTTTAATGCATGCATGGTAATCAGATGGTAATGGATGATAATATAGTGATATATGTTAATGCTGTCATTTAGCCGAAACTATGGTAAATAGTGTCGTTTTTAATGACTGTTATAGCGTCTTAAAAGCAGAAGTTGGACATTTTTGAGTGGTCACTTCTGAAGTGGGGGTGCGATATGCAGCATGCAGACCAAATGCATGATGTAATCCAAAATTTGGACATCTGCTCCATCTAGCGTGCTACACATTGGAGTTTTATTTGTATATTTTTGTCGAGAATGGCCAACAGATACAAAGCTTCAAAATAACAACTGAAATTTATATCGATAATATTTTCCCATTTTCATAACCGAATCATGATGCTTTGTGCCTAATTTCCAAACCTCAAAAAAAAGCAAAAAAAGCAACAAAAAAAAAAGCTGTAAAAAGTAACTACATGTACATGTATATACAATTACGTGTTTTCATGAGGGCAATTCTACCAAACTGAATCAGGTCAGAAATCCTATAGACAAATTGTACGGGTTTTGTAAATGAGACTTCGTGAGTTCGAGATCGATCTCATATCTTCGAGTAGGCAGGAATGTTGATTTTAAATTTGATACAACTTACCATTGACATTTGGGTTGCTATTGTTAAAATTACCCAAAATAGTTGATTTGAATTCCTTGTTTAAAACTTGAATAAACCTGAATTTCAAGAAGCCAGATTCTAACAAATCCAAGATCTTTTCAAGTTTTGATACCGTTGACATTTTTGTTGTTGTTTTACAATCTTGGTTTCAAACTTGAGCAAGTTTGATTTTCCAGAAGCCAGAATCTGACAAATCCTTGATCTTTTCAAGTTTTGATATCATTGACATTGTTGTTGTTGTTTTATAAGTTACCCAAAATATTTGGTTTAAAATCCCGGTTCAAAACTTGAGCAAACCTGAATTTCAAGAAGCCAGAATCCAACAAATCCAAGATCTTTTCAAGTTCTTGACAAGTCATGTCATTGACATTTTTGTTGTTGTTGTTAAAATTACCGGTACCCAAAAACATTTGTTTTAAAATCCCGGTTTAAAACTTGAGCAAACCTGAATTCCCAGAAGCCAGTATCTAACAAATTCAAGATCTTGCAAGTTTTGATACCGTTGACATTTTTGTTGTTGTTATTAAAATCACCCAAAATATTTGGTAACTTGAGAAAACCTGAATTACTCCAGAGACCAGAATCTAACAAATTCAAGATCTTTTCAAGTTTTGATACCATTACCATTTTTGTTGTTGTTGTTGTTGTTAAAATTACCCAAAATATTTGGTTTGAAATCCTGGTTTAAAACTTTAATAAACCTTAATTTCAAGAAGCCAGAATCTAACAAATCCAAGATCTTTTTAAGTTTTGATACTATTGCCATTTATGTTGTTGTTGTTAAAATTACCCAAAATATTTGGATTAAAATCCCGGTTCAAAACTCGAGCAAACCTGAATTTCAAGAAGCCAGAATCCAACAAATCCAAATCTTTTCAAGTTCTTGACAAGTCATGTCATTGACATTTTTGTTGTTGTTGTTAAAATTACCGGTACCCAAAAATATTTGGGTAGAATCTAACAAATTCAAGAACTTTTCAAGTTTTGATACCATTGACATTTTTGTTGTTGTTGTTAAAATTACCGGTACCCAAAAATATTCGGTTAATTAAAATCCCCGTTTAAAACTCGAGCAAATCTGAATTTTACAGAAGCCTGAATTCGAGAAATCCAAACTGTTTTTAAATTTCTCTTCAAACTACATGTATTTGAAACTTTAATTTTCTCCAGATCCTGCAGCGTTTCCGTCCTACCCCCTTCCCCCCTTGTCCCTCTCAGAAACATAAAGGAAATTCCAGCGACCTTCACCACTTCATTGATCGTTGAACAAGTTTAAAAGAAATGTTCCTATGAAATAATTTCCTGCTGTCCTGGTACGAAATTTCGTGTTTGATTTTACTCTTCGACTCGAAATCGGGGTCACTAAAAGTAAGCTCTTAAAAGGTCGCTTATTCTGGTTCCTGTCCTGAGAATTACCATGGTTCGTGATGTCACTAGGGAAAAAACGTCACCTCCAACCTTTATTTTATCAGGTTGTTAGTACATGTAACAGGATTTTTCGTTTTTGGATTAAAAACTTCCCCGTTTTCCAGGATCTGACGACAAGGTCAAAACCACGTTTACGATAAACACGACACCCACTGTTATCGCAGTAGTGAAAGGTGGTGAGTTTTGAGTTTTAAGATTCAAAACGTGGATTCGCAAAAATCGATCTTAGACTCACCACTACTAGGGTGCGATGAGAGTGGTGCTATTGTTGTTTGATGAGTTGTGGAACACGTATTTTTGACATCGCCTACAGGCTCGAGCGTATTTTGAATAATGTATAGGTTGTGGTGAGAGTGGTGCACTTTTTCTTTCTTCTTCTGATGAGTTTTTGGAACGCGTCATTGGTGTCGCTGTTATGATCATAGATGTTGAAAAATTTTAGTTGAGGGTGTGGTGAGAGTGATGCCGTTTTATGGCTTTTAGAACACACTAGCAGAAAAACATGTATATAAAATAGAAAACGACGCCATCTTGGTTTTCCGTGGCTGGCTTTGAGGTTGGCATCCATATGATTGACCATTCATGGCACACTCCCCAGGAGCGTGAACTCCGTGGGGAATTCCAAGGCCATAAATCTTTTTTAATTTGCCCCGGGTCATAAAACTGTCATACAAGTTACCCGTCCCCCATCCGGCATGTATCCAGATCATAAAGCGCCATCTTTTGGAGACAAAGGACAGCTAAATCTAACTCCTGATCGCATAAATGGGGTTAGACAATCAAACAACAATTTTTACCCGGGAAAGGCCGGGTTTTTCTGCTAGTGTGTTCTAGTGTGTGTGGTGAGAGTGATGCCTTCTTATGGGTTTTAGAACACATTCCTGATGTCATTGTCGGACAAGGAAAAAAAAAAAGAGTTCCAAGCTATTATAGCTTTCGCTTTAATTGTAGTAATAATAAATAATATATATAATGTTATCTGTGGTGAGAGTGATGCGCTTTTTCTTTTTCTGATACGTTTTGGAACACGTCATTGGTGTCGCTGTTAGACTCATGCATGTATACAATATGTTGAAAATATTTAGTTGGGGTGTGCTAAGAGTGATGTTTTTTATGGGTTGTATAATCCATTCCTGATGTAGTTGTCTGACAAATATAATAATCTGTGGTGAAAGTGGTGCATGTTTTCTGGTAGGTAGTTATGGAACACGTCATGGTGTCGCTGTTATAGGCTCATAGATGTCAGCAATTTTTAGTTGGGGGTGTGGTGAGAGTGATGCCCTTTTATGGGTTTTAGAACACATTCTTAATGGCGTTGTCCGACAAATGATTGTGTTATACTGTATGTGGTGAGTGATATCGGTTTTTCTTTCTGTTGAGTTTCAGAACACGCATCATTAGTGTCGCTATAGTGGGCACTAGCTCGCATAATACATTGCAAATTTTATTCCAAAGTTGTGTTGCATGCTTGGGAGTGGTCAGTGATGTCATTGCACGCATTCTTGGTGTCGTTGTCAGACCACTGCTACAGGTTCATATTTTTTGTTGAGCGTGGTGAGAGTGATGCCTTTTTTTTTGGGGGGGGGGGGGGGGTGTCGTGTTGCGATGCCTCATGTTTGAACACGTGTTGATGACTTTTTTAGGACGTATAAGTTCGTATCACTGAATGTAGCGAACTTCGGTTTTTTGCATGACTGTTGTCAAATGTCTCGACGCAATAACCAGATGGCCAATTCTGTTGATCGGAACAGGTGGTGCAACTTTTGATGTGGTTTCAGAACACTATATACGGTAAATATTATCTCTATAAACTTTTCACGTCTTCCACGTTTTCCGAGGACAAAATTGACAATTTTTCCACGTTTTCCGAGGACAAAATTGTAAAATTCCCCACATTTTCCGAGGACAAAATTGTAAAATTCCCCACATTTTCCGAGGACAAATTTCCAACATTCTCCGAATACGAAATTGTCAAATTTTCAAACAATTTTCAAGCAAATTTTTTATGCATTTTTTAAAAATTTTCTGTTTGTTTTCAAAATTGTCCTTATATAGTATGCATTTTTCAAAATATATTGCTGTGTCGATTTTGCAAAGTATGTCCATTTTTGACGTTGTCATTGGTCAGGAAATTTTTCAAAAATCTGGAGAAGTCAGGAAAAATTCACGGGAAGTTGAAAATGAAATTTCTGGGGGAACCCTGACGAAGGTCACGTATTTAACTGTTCTAAAATGACACGAATCGAAAGCGAGACAACAAAAGCTGTGTTAAAAAAAAGAAAAGTTACATCAGCTCTTGAAACCTATCAGCATTACGATAAAAGTATAGTTGAGTACTCAAGTGAGATTTTGATCCGTGTTTAATAAGCCGCTATCTCGTATTACCTAAAAAGGTTGTCTGGTAGCAGTGTGACCATCGAGTTTAGGAACACGTCTGACCAAACTAAACATGAACCTAACTTGATAATCCTAACCTTGTAATCAGTACGACATTGTTTTATCACGGGACGTGAAAACGGTACATTTCAAGTTTTGATAATTGAAGTAAATATAATGGGTAGATCACAAAAGGTTTTCAACCTTAACCACCTGATCAACCCCAAACCTAGCCGTACCCTAGACCCAGGAGGGGGACCCCGGATCAGCAGGTAGGCCTTAAAAAGCAATCCAATGCTGAAATCTGCACCCCATTGACCTTATTCTGAATCCGCACCATCTGGTGGCAGCTGCATATAAAAATATGTCCGTTTCGGAGTATCGTTATGACGCTCGAAATATCGATATGTACATGTTGTTTATTACATTATCGTTATCTAGTTGAGTTTTATAAGAATTCATAGTATGTGTAAGTGAAAAATTATACCGTGACGTACATGTAGCTAACAGATGGGATCATACAGATTCGGGAAATTTGTATGCACCTTGCTATATCCGAGTTGATCGGATTGATCAGTTGATCTACTACATGTATATTAATTCCTAGATCAAGTAGTTACGTGTATAAAAATTCCTAGAACAAGTAGCTACATGTACGTGTATAATAATTCCTAGATCAAGTAGCTACGTGTATAATAATTCCTAGATCAAGTAGCTACGTGTATAATAATTCCTAGAACAAGTAGCTACGTGTATAATAATTCCTAGAACAAGTGGCTACGTGTATAATAATTCCTAGAACAAGTGGCTACGTGTGTAATAATTCCTAGAACAAGTAGCTACGTGTATAATAATTCCTAGAACAAGTAGCTTCGTGTATAATAATTCCTAGAACAAGTAGCTTCGTGTATAATAATTCCTAGATCAAGTATCTACGTGTATAATAATTCCTAGAACAAGTAGCTACGTGTATAAAAATTCCTAGATCAAGTCGCTACGTGTATAAAAAGTCCTAGATCTAGTAGCTACGTGTATAATTCCTATAGATCAAGTAGCTACGTGTTTTGCCCCCCACGTCGAATTTTCATGCTGATAGTGGGGCACTGAGTTGAATTGAAAAGGTAGTTACATGCGCATTAATTCCTAGATCAAGTCTTCAATTCTATATTCAATTTCTTATCAAGGTTAATTTATGTATGTTTAGCTTAAAAACTAGATCAAGTAGCTCCTGTACATACAGTATCTATTCATTCCTAGATCGTGTTCAATTCGATATTCAATTTCAAATAGAGGTTAATTTATCCATATTTTTCTAAAACAAAACTAGATTTCAACTACATGCTTGCAGCTGATCTGATCAGCCCGATCGAATCACTCGGTTCACTTAGCTACATACCCACGTTCTCCTGGATCAAACCTTCTATTCAATATTCAATTTCTCATTAGAGGTTAATTTATCCATATTTTGCTAAAAAAAATAACTAGATTTCAACTACATGTTTACAGCTGATCTGACCAGCCTGATCGGATCACTCGGTTCACTTACATGTATCTACATGCCCACGTACTCCTAGATCAAACCCTCGATTAAATATTCAATTTCTCATAGAGGATAATTTATCCATATTTTGCTAAAACAAAACTAGATCTTTGAACTACATGTACGTGTTTACAGCTGCATGATCTGATCACCCTGATCGAATCACTCGGTTTACTTACATGTATCAACATGCCCACCCACTCCCAGATCAAGCCCTCAATTCGATATTCAATTTATAATAGAGGTTAATTTATCCATATTTTGCTAAAAATAACTAGATTTCAACTACATTTACACGTTTACATCTGATCAGCCCTGATCCTGATCACTCGGTTCACTTAGCTACATGCCCACGTACTCTTAAGATCAAGCCCTCAATTCGATATTCAATTTATAATATAGGTCAGTTTATCCATATTTCGCTAAAACAAAACTAGATTTCAACTACATGTTTACAGCTGATCTGATCAGCCCTGATCCTGATCGGATCACTCGGTTCACTTAGCTACATGCCCACGTACTCCCAGATCAAGCCTTCAATTCGATATTCAATTTATTATAGAGGTTAATTTATCCATATTTTGCTTAAAAAAAATAACTAGATTTCAACTACATGTACACGTTTACATCTGATCAGCCCTGATCCTGATCGGATCACTCGGTTCACTTAGCTACATGCCCACGCACTCCCAGATCAAGCCCTCAATTCGATATTCAATTTATAATAGAGGTTAATTTATCCATATTTTGCTAGAAAATAACTAGATTTCAACTACATGTACCCGTTTACATCTGATCAGCCCTGATCCTGATTGGTTCACTTAGCTACATGCCCACGCACTCCCAGATCAAGCCCACGATTCGATATTTCTCATAAAGGTTGATTTCGGTATTTTCCGACTGTCTCAGAAAACGAGCGTTTCTTCTAACTGGGTTAGATTTTTTCGTTTGTTCGTCGCTGCCAAGTTGAGTGCCCCGGATTGTTTTTTTTCCCCCGTATTCGAAATCGCGAATGGCGCGTGGATTCCAAAAAAAGCTGCTTATCTTACGGTGGCGTAGCGTGGCGCTGAAGCCGAGCTAGGAGCTCCGTAGCGGCTACGCAGCCGCTCCCTGGCGAGTAGGTGTGGAAAGCGGGGTAGCGCAGCGCCTCCCTACGTTGTTCGAACGCTAGTCTTTGCTGACTTTGATCAGTTCGCAGCTGCGAGTGGTACGGTTCGCACGTGTTTTCCGCACGGCTCCTCGCCCTGAGAAATTAGCCTTTTGAAAGTTTACGGGATCTACTCCGGAGCAGATTCGGAGATACGCTCGCCGAACCAGTCAACGATCTTTTCGCTTCCATTTCCGAATACTTTTTTTTTTCTTCTTTCGTTCTTTCGCATCTCTCGACCAACTCGGGATTTTTACGTTACGGTATTTTTTACGGTATCTCTTCGAATACGGTATTTTTACGTTACGTTATTTTTTACGGTATTCGATTACGGTATCTTCGAATACGGTATTTAACGCCCGTGGATTCTCACGTCGGAAAAAGAGGATTATTCGCGAGCATCGGTTGTTTTTATTATTCTTCTGATCATCGTCGATAATAATAAAAGCGCGAGTTTTGGAGTTGTTTTTTTTGCTGCTTTTTTTTCCGATTACACCGAAAAAAATATCGGACGGGATATATAGCGTGGATTATCAAGATTTGTTTTTTTATCGTTGTTCCGAAATTCTCGGAAGAAAATCTCGTGATTATATACTTCGAACTATCTCCCGATTGATTAGCCGGATTTGTTAATCCCAGGGTAGACTTACCTGGATTCTCGTGATTATATACTCGGAAGAACTATCTGAGCGGATTTGTTAATCCCAGGTCGTTATCGGAAGCGGACGATCGAATCCGTGGATTATATTAGTTTGTTCGGCAATTCTAAAGAATTTTAAAGAAGGAATCGAACGCGCTTCGACGTCGATTATCCGGATTTTTTCTTATTTTTTTTTTGGAAAGCTTGCGCCATGTGTTGACAAAGTTTTTTTTTACGGAGTCTTTGAGTGTTGTTGTTATTTTTTTAGTTTCGTTCTTCCGATCCGGATTTGTTTCTTGTGCTTCGATCGAAAAGATGCGTCGCACCAGGAGGCTATGACCTTAGTATCATCGAGCCCGAGTAGCAGCGATTATCACTTCGCTTTCAGCATGCCTTGCGGATTTAACGGCGATTCGGTGGATTTTGATTCGGTTAGTGTGGAATCGGAGTTTTGTGCGGGCGATTGGGCCTTGCCCTCGCCGGTCTGTCAGACCAATAATAATAACAATCAGCTGCAGCAGCAGCACAATTTGGATATGGTGGGCCAGGCTGCTGCCGGCTTCAATTTCGCCAATGCTGCTGACCAGCGCAGGAACAACCCCGTGGACATGGAAGGTAGGCTCTCATTTCTTTCTAATAGCATTCATTTACCCATATGTAAGCGACATGACCGGTTATCCGAACGAGGCTGATCGATTCGTTAATCGCGGATTAACGCACGCGCACGCAACGGCCGATAAATCCGAATTAAAACTAATTAACATGGGTGTTGAACCACCCCCTCCCCCCCACACACACAAGTCCCCCCAGTAGCCTCTTCAGCCACATCCTCCTGAGGCTGCATGATCGCGTCTTGCGGCGCCCTCTGCCGGGAAGGACGGCAGGTGCTGCCGATAAATGCACTTATTGATCTCTCTCTTTATTAACTTTTGATTGAATAGGTCTGATAAAGGGATGGCCTCCATCTCGGGCCTATTGTCAACCGGCAGCTAATTAATTAATCGCGCGCGTACGTCATGATACGGATTTGTAGCGTTTGCGACCAGGTTTTTCCTCCTGATTTTCTGGTGGCTATACGTGATTGCTGCTAAATGTCGCATCCGGTTGCACCAATGATCCGATTGGATTTTTAGTCCGGAGAGGACTGTTGTCTTCTTTGCCCGAGCTGTGGTGCGACCCTCTGATCGCATCCAACTTCATCTGCGTTGGTTAAGTTGAATCGAGATGTGGGATTGGTTGAGGGGCAACCTTTGGAGCTGGTGCCAGTTTAACGAGCAGTTTAATCGACCTTTAGTGCACGATTTGCCGTGGTTGGTGCACAATCTCCTGTGGTACCGTTGGTGCACAATTTGCTGTGGTTGGTGCACAATTTGCTGTGGTTGGGGCACAATTTGCTGTGGTTGGTGCACAATTTGCTGTGGTTGGTGCACAATCTGCTGTGGTTGGTGCACAATTTGCTGTGGTTAATGCTACCAGTCTTGATTCAGGGTTTCCACATTTCTGGGAAACCTGGGATTGTCAGGGGATTTTAGGAAATTGTGTGAAAAGTCATGGGATTTTTTTACCCAGCCAGGCCTTTCACTTTAAACACAAGAAATCTTTGCCATCCAAAAAAAACGAAAGTTATTGGATGATGCAACCAAGAAATTTCGTGCAATTGATATGAAAATTGTTGAGCTAAAAAATTCTCAATAATGGTAGGTTAGTTTATTTTAATGATTTTGACTGTCTAAAAACTGGTCAGGGGAAAATGCAATATTGATTCTGGGAAGGTCAGGGGATTTTCATTTGCAATAAGTGTGGGAACCCTGCCACCATGCCTCCCGGACTCATGCGATTTCGGACATCCGAAATGTTACTACTCGACCCTTTGCCTTTGACCAACTTTTTTTTTTTTTTTTTTGCCGCGATCGTCGCGTCGGCACGGGAAGTTCGCACCCCGTTTCCCACCAAAAATTGTTTCGTCAACACCATGCTCGCGATCGCGGGGTTCGATCGGAAACGCAAAGCCGGCGCTTCCTCCGGGGTGTGGCCGGTTGCCCGATGTAAAAACGTGCTTGTGCAGCGTTCGTTGCCAAGGCCACCGGGGGGCGCGCGCGCGGTTTCCCCAATTTTTTTCGGGGGTTGTTCCCACCGGCCACTTTCGGGATTGCGACATTGGTGTTTTCTCTCTCGATTCAACCCAAGCAACACGCAGTTGTTTCGCTCGAGGTGCTGCCAGCGGAACCGCGCTGAATTTTCTGCGCTGCGCTGTGCTGGTGCGTGCCAGGCTTACGTTTGTCACTTTCCGCCGCTGGAGGCGCCACGGAGTTTTGCCTGCTGCGGTGTAGCGCCGACCATGAACGCGGCTGCCGCAGTCGACGTCCTGCAGTAGAAACCGATCATGTCGGCTTGCGATTACGCCAACTTGTACGCCTTGTACCGAGACAACTTCTTGGGCGCCGAGGGCTGCTACAGAGCCCCCCGGAGCGAACAGGCCTGGGGACCGGCCGGATTTCAGGTAAATGACTACTGGACCGCTTTTTGGGTATGACAGCTAGCGCTCCTGGTGGGTTTGGCCATCAGCTGGTTGATATGTTTTGGGATCTCCCTTTGGGTGGGCTAACACGTGTGAGGATGTTTAGTAATTTAGCATGTGTTTAGCGTGTACTTAATGCAAGCTTCTATACTTTAGCATGTGCTTAATATATGCTTCTATAGTTTAGCATGTGCTTAGTACATGTATGTACTTAGTGTATGCTTCTATAGTTTAGCATGCTCTTTGTATGGGCTTCTATAGTTTAGCATGTGCTTAATGAATGCTTCTATAGTTTAGCATGTGCTTAGTACATGTATGTACTTAGTGTATGCTTCTATAGGTTCAGGTTGGCATGTGCTTAGTATGTACTTAGTGTATGCTTCTATAGTTTAGCATGTGCTTAGTATGTGCATAGTAGGCTATATGCTTCAATAGTTTAGCATGTACTTAGTATATGCTTCTATAGTTTAGCATGTGCTTAGTACATGTATGTACTTAGTGTATGCTTTTATAGGTTGGCATGTGCTTAGTATGTACTTAGTGTATGCTTCTATAGTTTAGTATGTGCTGAGAATGTACTTAGTGAATGCTTCTATAGTTTAGTATGTGCATAGTAGGCTATATGCTTCAAATGTACTTAGTGAATGCTTCTATAGTTTAGTATGTGCATAGTAGGCTATATGCTTCAAATGTTTAGCATGTACTTAGTATATGCTTCTATAGTTTAGCCTGTGCTTAGTACATGTTTGTACTTAGTGTATGTTTCTATAGGTTGGCATGTGCTTAGTATGTACTTAGTGTATGCTTCATGCTTCTATAGTTTAGCATGTGCTTAGTATATGCTTCTATAGTTTAGCGTGTGCTTTAAGTGTACTTAGTATATGCTTCTATAATTTAGCACGTGTTTAGTATGTACTTAATATATATACTTAGAAGCTGATGCTTGTAACGTTGTATACGAGGGGTGTTCATTAAGTTTCCGCAATCATTAAAAAACAGATGTGTGGATTATAATGAAATTTCGTCAAATACTTGTAAATGTCATCTGTTATTTATTTTTTTTTTTAAATTCCGTTTTGAGAAATGCATTTTTCCCATCGTTTTGACAGCCACTGGCCGTCCACTTCTCTTAGCATCTTTCACAGTCGTCTGTCCATTTCTGAACTTTGCAATCCACTCATAGACCGAACATTTGAGCATTACTCGGACCTTAAACATTTTAGAAATTTCTGCTCCTGAAATGCCTTCAAAAGCTAAAAAAAAAAAAAAAAAAAACTAACAGACCGCTTCTGAGCCACTATCTCTTAGGAGTCCATCTTTGCTTTCCAATTTTAAGCACGTGCAATTTTTGAAACGTACATGTATATTTTAATGTTGAAATATGTTCAGGAATGTTGGAAGAATTTTTCCAACAAATTTCATTAAAATCCATACTGCTGGTTTTTAAAAAAAATTATTGCGGAAAGTTAATGAGCAGCTCGTACTTATCAGCTAAATTGTTAGCATGTACTTATCGGCTCGGTATACAAGGTACTTAAAATAGAAACTGATACTTGGTTCATATACTGTAGATGTGTACAGTATGTTAATTAATACAAGTTACACATAAACCTGATATTTGGTATGTACAGTATCTTAGTCTAGCAGCAGATGATGCTTTATGTACCCTACACACCAAAAAAAATCGAGTCACAGGTCACCGTTATCTAATGTTGGAAAAGTTGTCTTCTGACCCACTGGCCTGCAAAGGTGATGGAAAAAGTAAACGATATAATCCCCCGCTTCAAAAGTGACACAACTCATTTTTTTTTTTCATTCTGAGTTAAAGCAAGTTTTAATGCATGGTATAATAAATTGACCCAATATGCTGTAATTTAGCCGAAACTATTTTAAGAAGTTTGTAGCAGTTAGTATTTTAAAAGTAAGTATTGTGTTATTAAAAATTTACTATAAGTCGCATTCCTGTATTTTTTGCACATTTTTTGGAAGCTACTCCGGAAATAAATACTAAACTTGGAAACTATTTTTTCCCATTGTAGATTTGTCGTCAGCTATAATTTAAATCTGGGACTAGAAATTCATTCAGGGTAGCCACAGGTCAGGAAAGTCAGGGGAAAAAGTGATCATGGAAGTCATGGAAATGTCAGGGAAATTTTCCCAAATAAAAAGCAAAGTCTGCTAGCAGCTTCATCCTTTGCAGTTGTTATTTTACTTTTCATTTATGACAAACAAATTGATTTTTTGCATTAACGAGTAAGTTTTGGATTTTAGTCAGGGAAATTGAAAATGAAAATTTTGTGGCCACCCTGTCATTGTAACCTCGTATTTCTCTATTAATTTTAAACATTTTAGTAAACATGGAGTGATTTTTGAAATCGTTCCGCTTAATTTCGATTTTTTCCATCATTTTTATCCGTTTAAATTTAAATAAACCAATAACATGACTTTTTTTTTAATAATGGAGGAAAGTGACGCCTTTTAAAGCCTTAGAGGTCAAGCGAATGAAACAACTAAATTAATATTAGGGAAAATAATTTCCAAGTAATATTATTTATTTCAGGAGTTGCCGCCAAACAAATGTGACTTTACGGATGTAGGGTTTACCAATTTTTTAAGGAAAATAATATTGAATTTTATGCACAAAAACAAAACTTAAAATTCGTAGGGGATTTCCCTGTGTAAAGGATAATGCGCGACCTTCAGTATATAGGACACGGTGGAATTTTGATACCAAATCATTCGATAAAAAAATGCATCTTATGTTCTGAAAAATATGAAAATGCACCTATGCCCGACTTCGTTTTATACCACGTTCAACTTTGAATTATTGATGTAATTATTTATTTTTTTAAATAACCGAAACGTTTTTTTTTTGTCCATGGAAGATGAAAAAGTTGTTCACTTGGATGGATTTATATCAGCTTAGGATTTCTTAAAATGTCTGGTGTTGCAGGCATTAGGAGGGCATTGATGGAAATTTATAAAGCTCCTGTCTACATGCACATAAATAACACTTGAAAACGACAGAAATGCGAAGTTTTCCCCCAACGTATAAATATTTAATCTTAAAAATTTTCTAAGATTTCAGTTTTTGTCACATTTCAGTTTTTGTGGAAAGTTTCATCATACATGTATCATAATGCAAGTGCAGTACGTGTTCCATAAATTCCTCAGTTATGTTTTAGCTTAAGATGACCATAAACCCCATAGTAGTTACATTGATAGAAATTTCGATAAAACCAACCCGGTTATGCTGTAAATAATACTATTAGGAACATTTTTCTACAACAATGAAAACGTTTCTTCCACAATTTATCTAAGGTTTTTAGAACCTTAGATAAAGTACGTTTGTTACAAATACTTAACTATGATTTTATTTTTTGAAAAAAGTGAATATGGACTTTTAATTATATTGCTACATATACAGTGCTCACTCAACATGAATGATGGGACACTAGTAACATTTCAGAAATTGCCAAATAAAAGTAATTTTTGAACATGTTTGTCTGTAATAACATTTAATTTGAACATACAATGAGAATTAACTAAACAATTTGCTTAAATTATTTATTTTCTTCACAAAATTAACGGAAAACCGAAAAGGTCCTACTTACAAATACATGTAGTACAACATAAGCGATGGGACCCTTTACAAAACTTGAAATATTTCGTAAAGTACGTACTGTAGTTTTGATGACTTAATATTTTGTTTAATAAGGTTTTTTTTAAGGAAATTAGCCTATCTTCTTATAGACTTAGAATGTTTCCTAATGAAGTAACCGTTCCTATGCTGCCTAATGCTAAGTACGAAGTTTGCTAGCTGCCCTATCATCATCAAAAAATGAAGAAAATCCAAGAATTATTGTTTCTGAACTTTCCAAGATAGTCCAGGAATTTGAAGAAATAACTGTATCCTCAAAACATTCGCCAATTTCTTCACAGAAGCTAGTAGTTATCATAATGAAACTCACATAAATCCCAAGCCAGAACTTTCTATCCGTCATGCTTACAATACATTAAACTTGCTTTCATCTGTCAGTTTTATTATGAGGATTCAGAGTTATTAATGTTGCAGGCAAAAATTGTCTTCCCAGAGGTAGTCCTACAAAATGCACTTAATTTTTTAATGTTAAAAAGCAATTCTTGATGCCAAATTATGTAGTAATAACTCCTGAAGCACTTTCAATTCATTAATTGAAAGTGCTTCAGGAGTTTTTACTACATGTACTGTATGTGGTGCAAAGTAAAATAGTTTTGTGCGCGAAATCAAATTTCCAACTTTACCTAATTATACAGTAATTCGTTCTGACTATTTAAGTTTTTGGAAGATCCACGCTTCAGTTTCCTCCAATTTTAACCCTAAAAATAAATGTTTGGTGGTGCCAATTCACCATCTCAACCTCAATCGCATTAATTTGTTAATCGGGTCTACCAATGATGTAATTATGCGTACGTGCTCCCGATTTTAGATTGTGTGCATTGAATCAGTGGTGCATGAAGCATGAAGCTTTTAATTTTTTTTATGTAATAGAACGATTTTTAAACTCGACTATGCCATCGCAAAAATGTGTGAAAAAATTCTTTTGAATAATGACTACATAAATTTAGAATTTTTCGTAAGATTTTGAGGCACATGTACGCAGGGTTACCCCAGGCCTGGAAAATCTGAAGAAAATTAATGCTTCTACGTGGTTAGCTCAGGGCCCATGTGCAAACTTTGTACAAATTTGCAAAATTTCCAACAGTTTCCGAGTGCAGATTTGCAAAATTTTGCACTTTTTTTCCGAGTACAGATTTGCAAAATTTTCCACGTGTTCCGGGTACAGATTTGCAAAATTTTGAAACTTTTTCGTATACTTTCAAGATTTCCAAACTTTTCCAAACACAAATTTGCCAAGCTTTCCACTTTATCCGAATGCAGATTTGCACAATTTTCCGAGTACCAATTAATTTACAAAATTGTCACGTGTTCCGGGTACAGATTTGCAAAATTTGGAAACTTTACTTTCAAGTTTTCCAACCTTTTCCAAACACAAATTTGCAAAACTTTCAACTATTTCTGAAGACAAATTTGTCAAAATTATCATTATTAAATTTTGAAAAATATTGAATAAATTTGTGTTTATTTTGCAAAATCGTGGGTAACATTTGCACATTTCAATTGTGACATTGTCTCGATCAGGGAAATTTGTTTAAAAATCGGGAAAAGTGAAAAATTTTGTAAATTGGTACTCGGAAAACGTGGAAAATTGCGCAAATCTGTACTCGGAAAAAGTTTTGCAAAAAAAAAAAAGCTTTGCAAATTTGTGTCTGGAAAAGGTTGGACATCTTGAATTTAAAATTTCTGGGGGAAGGGGGCCGGGGAGGACCCTGGTAAGGGTTTAACTTTTAAATGATTTGAGCTCACGCGATTTAATACTTATAACAATGAGGAAATTTGCTAAAATACTCGTGATCTAAATTAATTTGTGTTTACTGAAACCATATTCAACTCTTGCGAAAGTAAATCATATGTAAATGGCAGATAAGAAGATTTTAATCATGCACTTCCGTTGTAGCCAGTTATAGTAGTCTGTTTAATCGAGTTTTTCAATATACCAAATAGCGGGCTATGTCGGTGACTTGAAAGCCTTTCGCACCCATGCTTCAGAATTGACACAACTAAAAAGCTTCAATTTCTGATATGACGATATCAAGATATTAAAATTTACTTTATTTCAAAATATAAAAAAATGAGTTGTGTCACTTTTGAAGCGCGGAGGCGTTATGTTGATGTAGGATTGCTCTGTTTCAACTTGCACCAACCTGCAGTATTTAATGCGACTTAGAAATGTTGAACCGTTAATTAATGAGATAACAGAAGATAAAGTTAATGGGGAGGTTTATTCGAGTAAATGTATTTTGCTTATTTCCTGACCATGAAAATTTAGCTGGTCATACTTGAGTTTATTGCATGCCATAGTGGTAGTTTAAGTTAGAATGAGACGAGTAGCAGCAAGTATAGACTAGAATTATGTAACTAGTAGCAGCAAGTATAGAAATTTTAATAAAAGTAGCAACAGGTTTGGAATAATGAAGCAAGTAGCAACAAGTACGGAGTAATGAGACAAGTTGCAGCAAGTACGGAATAATGAGACAAGTTGTTGCATAGTGAGGCAAGTAGCAGCAAGTTTTTGCATATTGAGACAAGTAGCAGCAAGTTTTTGCATATTGAGACAAGTTGCAGCAAGTTGTTGCATAATGCGACAAGTTGAAGCAAGTTGTTGCACAATGAGACAAGTTGCAGCAAGTTGTTGCACAATGAGACAAGTTGCAGCAAGTACAGAATAATGATGCAAGTAGCAGTAACTATAGCTGCATAATGCGGTAAATGGCAATGCTTTTGGATCATCGAGGGCACTGAAACGTATCAGAATTATTATTGGCCAACAAAAGAACCCATTATCTACAAGGAAAACAGTTTATGATGGTTTATTTGCCAATTCAAACTATACTACGGTGACTGTCATGACGTGATAGTTCGTAGTCTAGATAGAATAACGTACGTTTCAATTTGAAATTCCCGAAATTTCGTCGATAACATTGGCTGATATGCCAGGATGTTATGTCTAGCAAGATTCGCTCAATTCTGGAGTATTGGAGATAATGCGCAAATTTGCGTGGGAATTCTTGTATCCTATATACTAATATCTTTTTTTGTTATTTTCTTGCAGTTGGCAAATTTTGATGGTTTTTCAACTGGCGTTCTAACGCAGACGACCCCCACCTTGACCCCAACCACGCTGCGCAATATTGAACAGACATTTATCGAACTTCAAACCGTGCCTCCGCAGCAGATTCAGCACCAGAACCAGGCAGGCTTTGTCACCCCCATAGTGAATCCTCCTGTCCATTCCGCGGCGAGCAACAGCTTGCCCACCATTTCAGCCCCGTCCAGCATCAGCCCACCAGCCTCCACATACCACTCGATGAGCACCAAGAGCTACAGCAGTGAAAGCAGCAGCAACAGCGCAAGCAGTCCTCCACCGACTTGGTCCGGTGAAATCCATTCCGGCGCACCAGCTACTGGAACGGTCCGCAAGGTGACCGGGCGCAACATGGGAGGAAGGCGACCAGCGAGACACGAAAAGGTAATGTCTTGGACCAATCTTGGAACAATAGTTTCCAAGGACTTTTTGGACTTGGTCCCTAGGACCAAGTCATGTCTCAAGACCTTGTGCTCAGTTCTTGAGTAGCACTGGTTGTTAATTTTGAATTGACCATGTACTAGTTTAGGGGCATTGATTGAAATCTTTTGATTAGAAACTGAAAGTGTACATTTCAGAAGGTTAGTTGTCCTATCAGTGACGCCACGTGTCATTTCCCAAAAAAAATATCAGTAGACTATCTGGGAGACGTGCTGCTCTATCTTTTGGCAAATTTATTGTCAAAATTACAAGTTCAACTGAAGGCTCTGCAAACATCCTTGATGACGTGGAGCAGCAGTTGATAATATACAGTACATGTGTGGTACCAAATTATTACCAGTTATGGAATTGTCCCATATCATTTTTAGATTGTTTGAAAATATGGTTATCTTCCAAATTATATACTTTAGACTAACTGTTGAGTAACAAGTTGAACCCAATTCACTGCAATGGCTTTGCAAATGTAACTTCCAGTAGCTGTTAAGTACTGTTCAGAAAGTAGATATTAGAACTTTCCAGTAGATGCCATCTTGGCAATCATTCCTTAGATCCTAAAATATGGGTCAAGAGAATTGGAAATTGTTGGGAAGGGAATGACAAAAAAAGTTGGCAGTCAACATTCTGATCAGCTGATTCTGATTGTAAAAGCAGTTTGCTTAATTTTGCATTGAATTGAATGATTTTGGGCCTGTGAGCACAAAACTGGCAGAATGATCCGAGAACGTTTGTGAGAATGAAGTTCTCATTAAAGACAGTTAAGGTGACCGTTGCAAATATGGGCATGAAAATGTAACCGGTAGCCTGCATGAATCAACAGATTTTCAAGGCCAGATTTCCGCAGTCACTGAGGGGAAATGAAGTTGCTAAACCTGGCACTGCGGTGTACAAGAACTCTGTGTCGGAAGTTTGATGAAATTGTGGTCAGATAGGTGTTGTGAATCATTGCTTTTACCGTAACAAGCATTTATTCTGAATGTTGCAACTTAATTGTGTGGTACATTTTGTACCAACAATGGCTGCCATCAGTCTTTAAGAAATAAGTTTACTACGAATTTACAGATTTGTGACTGCTTCTGTCACATGTTTTGAAATTAGTTTTACCAAAACACAGTTTCTGCACACAAAAAAGTACTTGCATGATAACTATAGGTCCAACACTAGCTACACAGCGAGCGATTAATCATACCTAGGTCAGCAAAATGTCAACTGGTCAGGTATAGAGGGTAAATTAATATTGAGTGTCACAGCCAAAGTGGTCAACATAAACTTACGGAGGTGGTCAACATATGGATGTCCATCTCCCATATATTAATATGGTGACCAACCAATGTATGAAAATTT
>JAQGBX010002684.1:0-19554 GCA_034698745.1 Megaphyllum sjaelandicum | reverse complement strand
ACAATACACTAAAAAGTGGTCAACATAAACAGGTGGTCACCATTCAAAGGTGGTCACTTTTCCAGGTTTTACTGTAGAATTCAATTTAACAAGGATGCTATTTTTCATTACTTTTGAAAGAAAACAGAACAGCTGCATTTTTACCCAGTTCTATCCAATGTCCGTAATGGAATTTTTGATAGATTCACACTTTCGATCATTTGTCTTGATGTTTTTTCTTTCTTTTATTTTCAGAACTTTTTCTCTGGAGGTCTGAAGTGCCCAGCGACTGAATCTCAAGAAGCGTTAAAGCGTTAGATGTAACAAAAAGATAAATAGTTGTACAAAACAAGCACGTTTTTCAGCGAATTCCTGAAAATCTGTCATCTTGTTACACCTGCATGATAAATCCATCACTGTACTCCAACATCTCTGATTCCTTAGCTGCTTGTCAGGACATGGGTGTAGTCTCGGAGCTGACCAGCATATGAATTGTCCGTCATCTTAACTCGTTCTAGTTTAACACATCCGAACACATCAGAATTCTTGTCTCGGATTCCGAACACCGTATGTTGACGATGGATTAGTACAACAAAGTGGGTGATGCTTCAGCGCTGCAATGGACCTACTTTTCCATGTCCCTAAGGAACAGGCAATACGATGCCGTTACATAAATCTTTGGAGTGTTTATAAGATATAGTTACAGGAAACTTAGGATTGTTCCTAAGTTGCATTTTCAGAAAATTCCATATGATTATGGTAGACTTTTCCATAAATGAAATTTCTGCAATGCTTCGATTCTATGTTCATCAAATTTAAGAGGAATTATATCTTCAGAAGATCATCGATGGAGGAGACGTGGTTGAACATCGTTAACGAGAGTGCAACTGGAAAAAACTGGACGTACGGAGAAGAAACAATGTTAGAAAATGCTACCTCTTTTAGCCAGTTGTTCCATCAGCCGATTGACCTCATTTTTCGGATATCAGTTTTATGGATTCTAGCAGTTCTGGGAATTGTCGGTAAGTCCCTCTTTCTCATGTTTATTTCATGAGTTAACTCAGAAATAATGTGATGTGGGGATTAGATGATGCTAGTATACATGAGTTTCTTTGTGCTTCTCGGAATTGTTCAATATAAACGGAACAATCAATTTACATCTTAGAGCAATATTGATTACAATAAAAGTACAACATTCTACCATTTGTAAACATATGCTCATTGATCGGAGCCTCGTGTTTCTAATTTATTGCCACTTGTTTCTGGAAATACGATGTGTAAACTTAAGTAAACGTACTGGAACATTCTTCCCACCCTGAAGCAACTTATTTCAAGGACATGTGTTACAAAAGTTGCGTTTGTTCTCACTTACTGGAACATTCTGTGCGCTTCAAAGCAACATATTTCCGAGACATTACACAAGTTGCCTGTGTTCTCACTTACAGGAATATCTTGTGCACATCGAAGCAACAAATTTCAGGGACATATAAAAAGTTGCCTTTGTTCTCACTGGAACATTAAGTTACATCCACACTAGAGGAAACCTATAGAGAAATATTTGAATGCTAATTGCAACCAGTTGCTTACATGAATTGTTTTTCACAAATTGTTTACATAAGCTAATGTTTCCAGAAACATCTGGCAACTATTCAGCAACAGAAAGTTTCGCAATGTTATTTTCTCCAGTTTGGACGTACATGTAGGTAAAGGAAGCATATAGTAGCCTATAACTTTTGTTTGCTAATTGGGTGCCAGTTGTATGAGGAAACAAATGTATGTAAAAGCTTTATGTAAAGCAATTGTTTAAATCAACTGGCAGCCATTAGCAACAAAAAGTTTCTTTGTTTCCTCCAATCAGTGAGGAAGCAGCTTTATGTTCACACCAATAAAGCAACTTCCTTGATCATTACCGCTTTTTTATGGAAATGTTAAACTTAAGGGAACTTTTGTTTCTGTTTCCATAGCTAATAGGGAGCTTCCAGCAACATTGAGGAAACATATAGGAACAATTTGAAGCAACGATCAGCAGGAACAAAGTTCCTCTATGGTTAATCAAGTGTGGGCTAGCTTAATACACATACAAATTGTAACTAGCTGGCCTTAGTTGCAAAGTTGAGGAATTATTCCAAGCATTCGTTCCCCATTATGTTTAAAAAAACATTCAACGTTCATGAACAATACACAGTGTTTTCTTTCTATGTTAAAACAAATTAGATTAAAAGAAAACTCATGAGACCAATATAGGGGCATGTACAGGTAATATGGGCATTTTTGTAATGTGCATCATAAGTACGGAAACTGGGAATGGGATTCCATTCTTATTCTGAAATCTGTGGAGTTTTTGCTTTTATTAGGATAAATGAATATACTTGATAATGGTAAGGAGAGTGCAACTGCATGTGGAAATGTAGCCTATTTGCTGCACACGAAACTCAAGACTAACAAAGTAACGAATGAAAACAGTTTTGTTCAATTCCTGCTTGCCCTTTCTTCCATTTGCTTGACTTCATTATTTCTTAAAAAAGGGTGCATGTCAGTCAGAGTTTGAGCTGCGTCGAGTATAGTTGAACTTCGTTCGAAGAAAAGGTGACTTCAACGATACGAACTAATTTTGTTTCATCAAAGTTTAGATAATTTTTTACCTTGCGTATAAGAATAGGAAGGTGCTGTAAAATTTATCGGGGAATTTCCCGTCTATAACGTATCTCTTTTTTAAATTGTATAAAGTTCGTTTTAAGGTAACGTAGCGCGAACGCTCGGAAACTCAAAAATGCATTTGTCATTCTGACGTCATTCATACAAATTCAAATGACCACCTTCATTACAAATCTGATGATGGCGTCATTAACTAAATTTATGATTATAGCACCATTGATTAGACATCATTATGAAGAAGTCCTTTAGACGCAGTTCTATGTTGAAAAAAGTGTAGTATGCTCTGGTACTCAAAAATTCATTCGTTTTATTCGAAGCTTCGTAATATCCGAAAAGGAAATCGCCTCCAATTTACATTATTCGTAGATTTCGATTGATGTGGATTGGAAATAATTTAGTAATAGCAGAAATTTGCACTAAGCGAGTCCCTCTTAACGAGATTCCACTGTATTTTTATTCCAAAAACTGAAAAACTCAACAGTTAATTCTAATATCAAATGTTCACTTTTCTTCCACGTGCACAAATTATTTTGATGGTGAGTGAGGTTAAAAGACAGTGTCTGATTAAAACTAAGAATATAATTTAATAAATGGACTTCAGTGTATCATCTTAGTACGAAAATTTCGCATTTACTACTAATGCTTTTTCGTTTGAGTAGAGCTATATATTTTTAGATTTTCATAGAACGAATCACCCCGACAGCTTTGCTTCCAGTGATCTCAAATAACCTAAGATTTTTTCATTTCAACTTTTTATATGAGTTGTGCGAAATTTAATATAACAGAACTGAGTCATAGTGGCGTACTTCTTTATTGTGCGGTGCATGACTAAGAAAGTTTGGGTAAATTTCCCCTCGGCGAGGGCTGTTCAGTAAGTAAGGTAGCACCAACTCAAAAGTGTAGATTTAAAGGTACGTTCACATTGAATGAAACAGAGAAACTTCCTGTTTCTGTTGCACGTTCCTTCAACATGTTCCTGAATGGTGCTTAAAGTTACTTATTTTTAACTACAACAGAAACAAAAGTTATTTTTAAGTGTCTTGTTTTCATAAAATGTTGTAGAGATCGAAAGTAGTTTAGAAGCACGATTAAGCATTTCTGTTTTTTGGAATGTTGCTGAATCAGCAAGGGCAGCTCGTTGATCGTGCCCCTATTTTGTTTTTTAATGTCTAGAAATGAGAAAACTATATTAAACTGTTAGTATACAGAGACATTTTGAGTAAAATATTCGGAAAATGAGTTGCCTGGATGTGGACAAGAATGTTCCAGTAAATGTGAAATTTTTTTTTAAATAATTTGCTTCGGCATGGAAAGAATGTTCTAGTACTTTTACACAAGTTCGTTGCCAGAAATAACCCCCTACAACCACCTCCAGAATCGACGTAGCTTTACCGTTTTTATTTTTGGAAAACTTAAGGAAACTACAGGAAAACTCAGAAAACCTTAAGGAAACCTTTGTTTCTGTTTCTATAAACAACAACAAACTTTAAGCAGTTGCTTAAAAATAAGTTGCTTCAGATTGAACAGAATGTTCTGGTATGTTTTTCAAAGTTTATGTGTCTAAAAACAACTGGCAATAATTAACAACAAAATGTTTCTTTGTTTCCACTAGTGTTGGGTTTAATGCCCTTAGTGTACCTATGGGGAAAATGCTCAGGCACCTTTGTTAACTACGTAGAACAAATAATTGGTTCCAAGGTCCCAAATACGTACTACAGTATATTTGTAATTATTATTTTAATACGTGACAGGTCTTGTTAGTTTACTTATTGAACATCTCTTTTAAGAGTATATGTTTTCTCCAGGGGGCATGATTCCCCACCCCCTATGCCGATCCTTGGCGGGGAGGGTTGTGGGGGTAACGGAAAGAGTTGAGGTAGTACTTTGATGGGTACAAATCTAATTTATTTTTATTATTACTATATTGTGGAAACGTGCTTTTGTCAAACCTAATCCAATTGCAAAAATTCTTTTTTTGCAGGCAACTTTTTGGTACTTCTGTGGATTTCAGCTCATCGTAAATGCCGCTCACGTATCAATCTTCTCATATTGCATCTAACGGTGGCCGACTTCCTGGTAATAGCCTGGGCCACGTGTCCTCAATTGGCCTGGGAGTACGCCCAGCGACAGTGGGATATGAGCGACTACATGTGCCGCCTCTTCAAGTTTCTGCAAACAGTAGCCATATCAGTTTCCAATTACATGGTTGTGGTGTTGGCCATTGACAGATACTTTGCCATCAGAAGGCCCTTAAAAAAGGCGTTATCGGTAAGTTAGAGGCTCGTCAACTCTGTTCGCATTTTTATCGCAAATAACGAGGCATCCTAGCTCTGGAATTGGTCTAGAGTCTCCTGACAGGACTTCGAAATAGTAATTTTTTATTGCTGCCCCAGAAATGTGGCAATCACTACGAACACGGCCATTATGCCGTGTTGCCTCCTAGTATTATTTTTTGTTTTTATTAAATGATTTTGAACTAATAAAAATAAATATATGTATTTAACATCTACGGATTTTATTTTTGTGAGTATGTTAAATTAGCTTGGAAATGCAGTTGTTTATACAATTTGTTATAACTGTTCCTTGAATTAGGCAATCACTGCGAACTCAGATGTTTGTCCGTGTTGCCTTCGAATCAATCTATGTTCGAAGAAATTGTCACATTTCCGGGGCAACTATAACAAATTGTACAAACAGTTGGTACATATGGATCTCCAAATCTCCAAACTTATTGAAAATGTTATAAACAGTTAGCACAGCTGTATCTCTAAAACTTCCAAACTTATGGGAAATGTTAAAATAGTTGGTACAGCTGTATCTCCAAACCTTCAAACTTAATAGAAATCTGTATCTCTAAATCTGCAAGCTTACTGAAAATTGTACAAACAGTTGGTACAGCTGTATCTCCAAATCTTTAAACTTATTGGAAATTGGACACATGGTTAATCAGCTGATACTCGTTAATACGAATCTAAAGGGACGTTACAATTTGTTTGTTTAAGCCGTAGTTCGTATTATCAAATGTTAGACAAAACATGACTTAAAAAACAAACAAAAATCTACATTAATCAGTGACCCGTATTTACACGAAATCCTGCTAGTACGGACTCATGTTCAGTCCCTGTCCTAGGGTATGGACGAATAATGTCAATTTCTTCGTTTATAACGAATTGGCTAAAACAAATACATTTTCAAGTTCCCGAGCGTTCGAGCAACGTTTCATTAAAACGAACCTATGACGATGTGAAAAAAAGGTAAGTTGGTTCCAATTGTCATTAAGTTTAAAGTAGAGATAGGCGAGCTGAACTTTCGGTGAGTTTTCGAGTCTTAACGGGTTTTTTGGTGTTGAAATGTCAAGTTTGAGCAACTATTTCCGAATTGTGAAGCTCGGAATTTCCACAATTTCAAATCTGAAAATATCTTGCTCGATTCAAAAACAATAGCCTTTGGGCTAATTCATTGCGAATTAATGGTAAAGTGAAACTCGAGTAATCTATTACAATCAAAACTCGCTAAACTCGACTCGGCTTCTCATTTCATCTCACTCATCTCTAGTTTGGAGATAGATCTGTACAAATTTTTCCTACATATGTTTGTAAAATCTGTTAAAACGATCCCAGCAATATGACAATTTCTACAAACATAGACGTCATATCATGTTTCCTTTAATTATTTTATTTAAAACATAAGTGCATGCTAATTTTTCATTTTTATACAGTTTAAAATTACTTACAGTTTATAAAATCCTGAAAAGTATCTCAAAGGCAAAACGGCATACCGCCTTCGTTGGGATTGCCTTTCGTCAGGGGCAACTTCAAGAAATTGCACAGACATCTGTACCTCCACACCCATTGAAAATCAATCACTGTTTTTTGGGAATTTTTTCACATGAAATATTTCATATTATAACCGCCTACAACATTTATTACACCTCCTGTAACAGACAAAACTTTAAAAATTGTCCCAGGCCGCCGACACTTCTTTTTCTACATCATTTTCTCGTATTTTGTGCACTCATTTAGTGTACAACTTAAATAAGGTATATTCAAAAGTTCCAGGAATGACAGATACATATATATTGTTTAAATATTTAAAAAAAAAAGTAATTATCAATTAATAACATCGAACTATCACCACCCCCTTTAATGCGCCATTAATCAGGCAGCCCACTGAAAGTTTATCTTCGTAGAACAATTTCTCCTAGAAGCTATCAGTGTGACATCTTGACATTATTTACCGCCTTTTGACGTCGATGTCCCTAACCGCCAATAACTTCAATTGTCTCAGGGCCTCTTTGTTTGCCTTATCTCGCTTGATTTGTGCTTGAGTACACTTAGTTCAAATCAAGATATCCGATTTGTACCACACCAGTTAATGCCGGATTTACGTATTAAATTATTTTTCAAAATAAATCTTCTTATGCTAAGGCCACTATAGAGGGCTTGCAGCTGACAACTCGTAATTAACCGCTGATAGGGCAGGTTAATTAAAGAACAAGAAACTATGCCCATTATTAGAAACTGCATAGAATTTTAAAACTAAAAATGTCCATCCATCGAGCATAGCACCCATAAAGCTTCGCATATATAAGAAAGCAACATTGATAACATCATTAATTGTTGCTAGAAATACACGTTTGTAAACTTTAAATACCCACGCAAAATTATTACTGTCAAAACCTTCCATTGCTATTTCCGGCTACATGATCCTATTTAATGTTCTTAAATATTATCATTTATGTAAACAGAAACACAAGTTCCCCTAACTGTACCTCTTCCGTCAAAATCGGTAAAGATCGAAGGAAGTTTAGCAACTCGAGCAAATATTGCTGTTTCCTGAAGCGTTTTTGATTTAGCATGATTAGCTCGTTTCTCGTTTCACTTAGTTGTTCTTTTACTATCTAGAAACAAGCAAATTGGAACAAGATATTCATGTTAGTTTCTTTTTATGTGTAGACAGAATGTATTAAAGCAATTGAAACATAGGTAACTTTGATAAAAAAAATCCTAAAATAAGTTGCTTCGGCTTGAACAAAATGTTGCAAGACGTATGTGGAAACAAAGGCAACTTAAATTTAGCAACAACGCTCTTAAAATAGGTGCGGGGGTGTTTATGTAATTGGCAACAGAGGAAACTTTACCAAAAATGTTTAAAAAAAACTGCTTCGATGAGGACAAAATGTTCCATGAAGTGCAAACAGATGCAACTTTAGCAACAACGTTCCTAAAACGAGTGGCTTTGGCGTGAAGAGTGTTCCAGTGAGTGGGAACAGTGGCAAATTTAGAAAACATGTTCATAAATTAAACTGCTTCGATGAGGATGGAATGTTCCATGAAGTGGGGACAGAGTCAACTTCAGCAACAATGTTTCTAAATTAATTGGCTATGGCATGGAGAGTGTTCCAGTAAGTTGGAACAGAGGCAACTTTAGTAAACATGTTCATATATAAAACTACTTCGATGAGGAGGGAATGTTCCATGAAGAGGGAACAGAGGCAAATTTAGTAAAAGTGTTCCTAAATGAGCTGTTTCGATAAGGACAGATTATTCCATGAAGTTGGAACAGAGACAACTTTAGGATACATGTACCAAAAATAAATTGCTTTGGTGTCGACAGAAAAAATAGGCAAAAATTAGCAGCAAAAAGCTACAAAATGTAAACATTTTCTCCAGTGTAACCGTAGCTTACAAATACATTTTTAAAGATCACAGATGTGCAGTGAGCAATATAAATGACGATAAATGTATCCACTTGGTGCATAAACAAGTTACATGAATTGAAATCATATGCTGAATCGGAAAACCGACTGTCAATTAATCGATACCGCATAAGAGTTCATCATGCACATTTGCATAAAACACATATTCCCTTTGGCGGAAAATGTGCTTTAAATTTCCATTGCAGCGTGAAAATAAACATTAACGGAAATCGATAGATTGTGGTCAAGAGTTAACAGCCTGCAGAAATCCTAGATGAATTTTGACGTCGTATTTAATGACCACTTATCTTGGGGAATAAATTTCGCGAATATGTTATGCAAATGTTTCAGGCATTCACAAATTTATCTGAGAAAATGTACGCATGGAAGTAGAGGAAAAATTACTAAATTATCCCATCGTACTATGCAATCGTTACCTCATTAAGAAGAACTCGCTTTATACGAATGTCTGCTATTACGAACCCATTTCCGGCCTCCGTCCTTGAGGAAATCAATGTGGATTTCTTCGCTTAAGACGAATTCCGATTCGGATAATACGAATTTTGGGTTAAAACGAATGAATTTGTGAGTTTCCGAGCATTTGTGCTACGTTTCGTTAAAAATAACATTTGAAAATTTGAAAAAAACAGTACGTTATAAAGGGAAATTTCAAGATACATGTAAATGTTGCATTACCTCCCCAAATTAATATACATGTATTTGCGGTAGGATTTCCTCCAAACATCGATGAAACTTTAGTTCTTATCGTTGCAATCCCGTTTTAGTAAGACTTCTGATAATACCAACTGCGGTTGATACGAACTAATTGTCACGTCTCTAGAGATTTCTCTTAACGAGAGGTTCTATTGTATTTACATTGCAAACTAAGAAATACAAACATTTCGTTTGCTAGTTTAACTTTCTGAGTGTAAAACTACGAGCCGCCTTTGGTTTTCAGATAAGGTTAATGTCAATATTGACCATCTTGGCATTTTTGTTGACAACGACTGATCAAAAAAGATAACTTAGATCCATGGTAAAATACCTTTATTACATGATGCCATGGAATTGGTATTCCCTTTGGATCAGGTCTCACAAAGATAACCCACGGACTTTCAACGCTAGTTGTTTGTTGAATAAAAGAACAAAGCAAGTCAAAGTGTTTACGTGTAATTTTTTTAGCCTGGACCCTCGGACAGCTTTCCTTTGTTTAGCTTATCAATTCTGGAAGCACCGGACAAGGTGCCCTTGCCAAATCCCTCACGACTTAGCCTGATTTATTTGTTAAAAAAACGATGTTCAGGATACACGCAGAAAATTGAAAGTTAATCTCTAAAGCAAAAACTGCCCTTTTTCTATTGGCTGCTAAATTTAGTATACAAACAAGTTCAGAATGAGGTTTTCTATTAGATTTGAAACACTTGTTTGGGAACAGTACCTTTATTTTTCTTTCATGGTGCGACCTTAATCTAATTTGAACCAATTTCGAGAAGGTTTATGCAGAGAGCAGCGACGTAGGTACCTGGATTTAAAAATACCAAAACATGGTGCTGACTTTGTGTTCCTGTTTAGGAACCCATTGAATTCAAAACAAACTTTTCAAAAGAATGGAACAGGTTAAAACTAAATGCATTTTGTTTTTAATGATGTAAAATCAAAGCTACTTCCATACTTGAGGAAACATGGGAAAATTTCGTTTGCTAACATTCTGCGGAACATTCTGTACACAGTGACGCAACTCGGTTGTGAAACATTTTACTAAAGATTTCTCTGTTCCCACTTTCTGGAACGTTCTGCCCATATCGAAGCTACGTTTTTTAGGACAAGTTTACTCAAGATGTCTTTGTTCACATTTACTAGAACATTCTGTCCACACCGAAGCAACTTTTTTTACGTATATGTTCTTAAAGATGTCTCCGTTCTCACTTACAGGAACATTCTGTCCAAACTGTAAAGCAACGTCTTTTTGAACCATTTTACTCAAGTTGTCTCTGTTCACATTTTCTGTAACATTCTGTACACGCCTAATTAATTCATTTTAGGAATATTTTACTAAAGATGTCTCTAATCCATGCACTTACTGGGACATTCTGTTCACATCAAAGCTACGTCTTTTGGACCATTTTACTCAAGATGTCTATGTTCACATTTATTGGAAGATTCTATCCACACCGATGCAACTCATTTTAGGAACATTTTACTAAATATGCCTCTGTTCCCATGCACTTACTGGAGCATTATGTCTCCATAAAGCTACGTCTTTTAGGACTATTCTACTCAAAATGTCTCACTTTAACATTCTGTTCACACCAAAGCAACTCATCTTATGAACATTGTACGAAACATGTGTCTCTGTTCACAATTACTGGGCATCCTTTCCACACTGAAGCAACTTGTATAAGAACAATTTGCTCATGATGTCTCTGCTCCCACTTAATGGAACAATCTGTTCATGTCAAAAAAGCAACTAATGGAAACAGCTTATTTCAGTTTTATCGTTTCTAGACAATAAACGAGAAAAGGAGTGAAATAATTAGGACGAGCAGCTAGTCCATTGCCACCTTGAATCTTTACCGATTTTTTATAGAAATAGGGAACTTTTGCTTCCGTTGTCATAGACATTAAGGAACATATAGGAACAAGTTCAATGTAGGAGCAACAGAAACAGAAAAGTTTCTTTATGTTGCCTCCAGTGTGGAATATTTAGTTTTATTACTGCTTTATTTTTTCAATGGAGACCATGTGCAAAGCTCATACAGCGTGTTGTTAGAAATATGCTTGTTTCCACATACAGTACCGTGCATAATAAACGGGGATAATAAATGCTCACTTTTATTACCTAAAAGTGCATGACTTAGTTCAAGAAATAATTTTTTTTCTCATTTTCTCTGATCATCCCTAATGAAATGCAAACTCGCATACTAAATTTCAAAGAAGTACTTAACTGGGAATTCACAATTAAGTATGCAAATGATCTTTAATGCAGTCATATTTTCTTGCATTCGTGATGTTATCAACAGTCTCATGTTTTGTTCTCGAACCTCGTTAAGACAAATCTGAAGGCACGTCCAAATCGGTTCGATAAACCGTAGTTCGCATTATCAAAAGTCGGTAAAAACGTGACTTCGACGAAAAAACTGCGGTTTCATCGAAATTTAGATGAAATCCTTCCCAATACACGTGAATTGGAAACCGCTGCGAGTTTCTTTGAGGAAATCCCCATCATAACGTATAGGGTCCCCCCAGAAATTTCATTTTCAACTTCCCTGACTTTTCCGAGTTTTTAAACAAATTTACCTGACTAACGATAATTTTAAAATTGACATATATTCCAATGTTATCAGCAATTTTGAAAAATCGACACAGTAGATTTTGCTTTTACTTTAGTATTTTGCAAAATATACCAAATACAATTTTAAAAAAATTATTGGAAAAACTATAAAATTTTTGCAAGTGGGCCCTGAGTTAACCACGTGGAATCAATAAGTTTGGATTGTGACAACATTAATGCGATGAATTTCCCACACTTTTTATTGGGGGACAAGTAACGTGCTTTTTTTTCATATTATAAAAGGTTCGTTTTAACAAAACGTAGCGCGAATGCTCGGGCCGGAACTCGATAATTCAATCGTTTTAGCCGAAAATTCGTACTATTCGATTTCGGAATTAGTCTTAACGTAAGAAATTAACGTCATTCGTTATAAGTTCGTATTATCAGAAATTCATACAAAGCGAATCCATCTAATGGCAAATTTTACTTGTTTCAGGTTTCATACATGGCAGGAGCAGCTTGGACACTGGCCGTTACTTTAAATGCAGCAAATATCTTTCTGTACGAAAAGAAAGAAATTCACGGGGACGTCTTTTGCCGAAACATTTTATACGATTATCCTGAAATGTACATGCAGGCTTACATCACTGTAATTGCTGTCATGGTATTCATCATTCCGTTTTTTCTCATCTGCATCATGTATGGCCGCATTTTTCAAAAAATTTCAAATAAAGCTTCAGAGAGCATCAAATCGACAAGATCCAGCGTGAAACCAGGAAAGGTTGAAACATTTTCATTTTTAAAGAAAATCTGATTAAACAAGTTTTCGTTTAAAATGACAGAAGTGTGCACCTTATAACAAATTATAGTCATTACATGTTTGACGTAGAACAGCGTCTTTTCTTGACTTAAGGAGATGGTATACGTCATCATGGTCATCATGCAATGATGTCAGCATAGTAAATGATGTCGGAATCATGACGACATTCGTTCAAATTCTGATGATGACGCCATTTGTTAAAATTCTGACAATGGCGTCCTTCGTTAAATTCTGACGTCGACGTCAATTGTTAAGTTCTGGCGATGAAGACATTTGTATAATTCTGACGATGACGTCATTCGATAAAATTCTGATCATCGCGTAATTCATTACAATTCTGAAGATGACGTGACGTAATAAAATAATAACGATGGCGTAATTAATTAAAATTATGACGATGTCATTAATTAAATTTATTACGATAACCTATTTTTAATTAAAATTAATACCTTGGCGTAATTTAATAAAATTGTGATTTTGACGTCACTCATCACAATTCTGACGCTGATGCCATTCAGTAAAATTCTTGCGATGATTTCATTCAGTAAAATTCTTACGATGACGTAATTTAGTAAAATTTTATCTAAGACGACCTTCATTAAAAGTCTGACGCTGACGTCATTCAGTAAAAGTCGGACGCTGACGTCATTCAGTAAAATTCTTAGGACGACGTAATTTATAAAAATTTTGACGATGACGTCACTCTTAAAAATGTTGCCGCTGTCGACGTCATTCAGTAAAATTTTTACGATTATGTCATTAATATTCAGTAAAATTGTTACCATGGCGTAATTCGTTAAAATTCTGACGATGACGTCACTCCTTAAAATTATTACGATGATTCATTGAAATTCGGATAAAGACGGCATTATCAGAACTCTAATGAATGACGTCATTATTTACTGCGCAGCCCCTGACGTAGTTCTACGTAAAAAAAAAATGCAGCACAGCTATGCTTCGGCGTCTTTTTTTGAAAAAAAAATATCAATCCCATTTCTCTTATCAAACGTCCTTTCAGAAATGAATAAAAAATGAAGCTTACACAAGAGGATCATCTTATACCATCATGATCAAAGTGCCATTACATATTGATCAGTGAGCGTATCCATTCTGTGAGTGGTCATATGTTAGATGGATGATTTGGGGCTGAGAATTATAAGTAATGACAATTTCTCTTGATGCGGTTATCAACTTGTGGGATACATGTTTGCCATTCTGGTTGTGCATCAAATGACGGTGTTTTGCTGGCATGGAGGCCATTTTTCATAGATTTTATCACCAGGGTCAACATCATCTCGTCGCATAATGACTACAATTGCGCAGAATATACGAATCTCATAAACTGTACATGACATCATTATTTCCAGCAAGATGAAATGAAGTAGGCCTACAAGTCAGAAATGCGGAGTGCCAGTAACGAAACGAAAAGCATGTTTCCCCTTCTGAAACCGCAATTAACACTCCGTTGCTCGCACCATTATCTGAGAGATACATGGCAAAACTTAATTTTTAATAAAGCGAGGGCCCTTTGAGTAGGTAACACGTGCATGGTTTCCTTTATCTGCATGGGGAACTCAAGCTAGTTGGAAAGGGGCCTTTTTATTCGTATGATACAGCGCGACTGCATTCAGTAAATGTTTGAATGTTTTCTAAATTCCTACGACTCATACATTATTTCCGCAATTTATTTAATGTACATAAAATATATCGTAGGCTATATTATTTCTTCTTTGGCTTAAATGGGTGCCCATCGGAGGTTCTCGAAGATCAATAAGTGAATTTGCTTTCCTTCGAACTGTGATCGATAAATGTGGAGATGTTCGTGAAAGCGGAAATTTCGGTTTGTGACTTGAGAAAAGGACCATAAAAAGGAAACTTTTACATAAAGTATACTTCGTTTTTCCTTTAGTAGCAATTTCGTAATATTTTTCTACAATTACAAAATTTTTCACACAAATCAGAATGCGTATCTGACAAACACAGCGTGAGCAACGTTGTCTGAAATGGTGGCTCGAGCAATAGAGGGTTGAATACGCCACGATTAAAATTACAGCCAAAAGGCATTTAGTCTATCTTCCGCAAGACTTTCGTTAACAATTAGTGGCTTAATTTTTGATGCTTCAGCAAAATTGAAATTTGTAATTTAAGTAGTTTCTACAAGATGAGTGATTAAGCAAGATCGTCATTATCATAAAGAACATTATCGTGGAAATAATTTCATATACAGTTACAGTTGAAACAAGTACGCTGTTCAAGAAGTAGGGCAAATAGGCTTCTAATGATTCTGAATTTATTCAAATAACACGTACAAATCAAGTAAATATACAGTATATGTATAAATCTACATACTGGAGGAAACAGATAGAGAAACGTGTTGTTGTTTATTAACTGTCGGACTGGAATAACTTATTTTATAAACATTTTACTAAAGTTGCCTCTGTTTCTACTTCCTAGCACATTCTGTCCACACTGAAGCAATACCGAAGCATGTTGGAACATTTGACTAAATTAAGCTGCCTCTGTTCCCAATTCCTGGAACATTCTGTCCACCAAACATGCAAATACATAAACATTCAAAAACATTTTAATTTTAAAAAATACATTGATGAAAATATATTTCTAAAGGTTTTTTTATGTGGGTAGCTTTAGGATTAAAGGAAGTTTAACAACATAAGTAAACATTTAATTGTTTCCTGAATTGTCGTTGATTTAGCGTGGACAGCTCGTTGCTCGTTCTAATCACTTGCCTGTTTACTGTATCGATACGGTATGAAAACTAACTGAAGTACTCTGTCCCTCCCTATAAGTTGATTTTTCGGCTTGGACCGTATGTTCCAGTAAGTGAGAACAGAGATACCTCGTATTAACTTTATATAACAAGCCGGTTTCCCTGGGGTGTACAGACACAATTCAAATTAATTTCGGAAGTTGCCCATGGTCCTCTAATTATGCATCATTGTAACCTGATTAATTTATAAATCATATTGCAAACCATAATGCTGAAAAGTCTAGCATTGCCCGGACCGTTAATAAATTCTGATAACGTCATCCAGTACACTTCATACGATGACATTCTTAGCATTTTAAGCGACAGCATTCGTACGTTTTTTCAAATTAACATTTTGTTAATGATTTAATCGGACATTTTGCTAAAGATTAATCTGATTTTTTTTTAAAATGTAATTCGGAGGACATTCCCAGCCCACCTACCACACACATAGGCTATATACAAACCGGACTGTCACATACATACATACGGTTAATCGGACATTTTTTTTGAAGATTTAATCGGACATAATCGATTAATTGGTTAATCGGATTAATCGACCCCTGCCTCAAAACCACACATACACCCCTTCTTTGTACGCATATATACACGTAGATGTTCCAGCATGTTTACGTAACCTTACGCTGATTACGTTCAAGTGGCAACAAAAAGTTTCTTTATGTTTTCTCCAAAAGCTGCAATTCTGCTAGAACAACATTCATGGCAGTCTTTGTATCGTTACAGATTCACCTTCAAGCCACCAAATCCTCAACCCTTCCAAAAGCAAAGGCAAAGACATTTAAGATGACCATTGTCATCGTTTTTTCCTTCCTGTTGTGCAGCACGCCCTACTTCCTTTGTGATATCTGGAGGATTTACAAAGGACAAGCCATTCCCTCGATGATGTGGGCAATTCTGGGAGCCCTAGCAGTGTCCAATTCTTCAACGAATTCATTCGTGTTCCTCGGCTTCAATTCAACCAGGCATTGGTGGAAGCAGTTTTTTAACACCAGACGGAAGTCCTCCAAGTTCTTCGATAACTCCGGCCACACCAATCAGACGCAGTCGGAGCAACTGCCCATGGACTCCATGAGGCTATCTCTGCCCTGCAGCAACAGTTGCAGGGGACACGAGACAACTTCTGTCTCATCGAGTAACCAAGCAGTTTGTTCCTCGCAGCCTGCAGCGTCCATCTACAAGCTCGATACAGTGTCCACGATGGCTCAGGTCGTTGGCAATTCCGTGATGACGTCGAAGAATTCTGATGGATCTCATTTTGCTCTTTAGTATACTACGATGGATCCTCGCGGAAAAGAACTCGCTTTATACGAATTTCAGACAAACTTTCTGCTACCCAGTATTGAGAATTGGACGTATATTGGGAATTTCGAATATTACGAATTTTCGGCTAAAAAGGAAAAACGTCAAGTTCCTGGGCATTCAACAGTTTTTTTTAATGTTGAGCTACGTCTTGGGATTGCGTAGTGACGTCAACACCATAATTTCAATAAAAGATGTCAACATCAGAAATTTAACGAATGACGTCATCGTCAGAATTTTAACGAATTTTTATTATCAGAATTTCAGTGACTGGCGTCATCATCAGAATTTTTTTGGACATTTTCTTGGACATTCGATACCTACACGTACCTACGTACCTACAGCACTTTTCCAGATTCGGAGAAAGACGTACAGTAGTTCCACAGTTCCACTTCAACAAAAGGTTACGTTATAACGTGGAATTTTCCCATAAAAGTTGCAGCACCTTTCCATTCGAATACATTGTACAATGTACGTGCCTAAGTGGAATAGGATTGCATCCAAACTTCGAAGAAACTTTAGTTCTTATCGTTGAAGTTACATTTTGTTCGACTTCTGATAAAACGAACTACGGTTTAAACGAACAAATTTTGACGTCCCTGGTGATTCGTCTTAACGAGGTTCGACCGAATTGCGTGCGTTAATTCTCATACGAAAATGTGTTTACTTAGGTATATTGATTAGCTTTCAGCCCACAAATGTCGTTATTAATTGTCGTGTATATGTTAGAAGAGTCTTCATGAAATCTATTAAAAGAACTACGTAAAAGGTCCTCCTGGGTATATTTGGTATGCTTACCCACGCCAAGGTTGATCCAGGAAATGTTGCGTCATTGCCTAAGTTTAGCTTCTCGTGTTGGGAAGTATCTACAAGTTAATGATGCGTCAATTAACTTGTCAGAAATTGTCCTTTTATGGTAATTTTTTCGTAACAAATGATTCGATCGAACGTTCATGGTCACCATAGTCTTACATCTTTTCCCGACTTAAGAGAGTAGTTACAGAGTTTTGCGTATCCTAAAATGGGACATAAAATGTCCTATTTTAGAATGACGTTTTTGTTGATGTTAAATTTCACCCATTGTCATTCTTCAATTGTTTTTTTCTACGACTGAGGTTTGGAAAATTTTAGCATTTTTATAAAATGCAATGTTTTTTTTAAAAAAAATTGAAATTCTGATGATGTCGTCATTAGTCAAAATTCTGAAGATCACGTAATTCGGTACAATTCGGATGATAGCGTACGTCATTCGTAAAAATTCTGACTTAGACAGAATTCGTTAAATTTCCGATAACGATAACATTCATTAAATTCCGTTGATGACGTCATTTTTTTTTAAATTCTGACGATTCGCGATGCCTACGTGATTTGTTAAATTCCGAAGGTGACGTCATTCGTTAAAAATCTGACGATGACGGCATTCATTAAAATTCTGACGGTAACACCATTCGTAACAATTGTAATAATGACGTTATTTGATAAATTCTAAAGATGCCGTCATTTGTTAAATTTAGACGATGACGTTATTCGTTAAAATTCAGCCTGTGACGTCTTTTGTCAAATTCTGACGATGACGTCATTCGTTCAAATTTTGACGAAAACATCATTTGTTAAATTTTGGTGATGACGATATTTGTTAAATTCTGATGATGACGACATTTCTTAAATTATGATGATGCCGTAATTTGTTCAATTCTGGTGATGACGGCATTATAAAAATTGAAAACATTCTAAACATATGTTATTAGCTAAAATTCGGATAATACCGTCGTTTATTAAAATTCTTATGTTGACGAAATTTAAAATTGTTTAATGATAATGACACCAATGGAATTTTAATGAATGATGTCTAAATTTATATTGAAGCCACAGACGTAGTTCTACGTTGAAAAATTGATAAATAGCTCAGCTATGTTTGGGTATCTTTTTATCAAAAAGGACTATCACAATGGATTATACCTTGATAAAAGCAGAAAATCATACGTCTTTGTTGTGTTTCGATTAAAGTTTGCCAGATAAGCCAAAAGATAGCTAGTATGAAGAAAACCAGTAGTTAATTTAGTTTTCAAGAGGACTTAAGAAAACAAGACAATTGTGTCGAAACTATTTTTAATCATTTGTAATTCTAAAGAAATAACATTATACTGTATAACAAATAAACATTGCTGGCAAAATTAACACGGGAACCTTAGGAAGGGAAAACAATGTCTACTAGTTTTTCATTCATTTTTTGTTTCAGTTTTTTTACGAAATGTAATTTTGTTTCAAAAATAAATTTGTCTCGTTTTATTCATTTCACATCACATGCAAGCGTTTATACTGAAAATCGCACCGTATTCGAGGTACCTGCATTATTTTAAATTTTCAAAGGTAAGTAACACATTTGCACTATTATATTATGTTTGTGATATGTTTCAGTAAATGTTTGAGTTGACATCCATACACTTTATAAACGATATTTGATTCTGGCTGAACGTATATATACATGTATTCTCGAATATTTATATACCTGAAACATTAATGTTGTTTAAACACAATAATGTCGCGAGCTAATTCTTCTATAACAATAAATTAACAATGGAGGCTCGTTAAGAAGAACTCGCTTAAGGGGGAGTCCGAAGGCAAATGAGGGCAGTTACAAATATCTACAGTGTACTCCTGTTAGGGGCCATCCATATAGGACGTCCGGCAAGGGAAGAGGGAGGTATGTGAAAATGGGACACAGGCGGTTTATGGATGATCCTTGACCTTCTACAGTGAAACTTTGAAATCACTACAGTTTTTTTAAAAAAATTAACGAAAACAATTAAGAAATAAAACTTTTAGCAAAATCGGCCATTAAGTCCCCTTAACAGGGGAAAATTATGTGTTCATTTTGGCGCCAACACTAAATCATCGATCCTGATTTTCTGCATGTTAGGAAAACCTAATCGATGATTTAGCGTTGGCGCCAAAATGAACACATGCTTTTCACCTGTAATTTGCCATTTGAGTTAAACAACGCGCAATGGCAGTTAAACAAAATAACGTACGGCCTGGGGACT
>JAQGBX010002683.1:0-19558 GCA_034698745.1 Megaphyllum sjaelandicum | reverse complement strand
TTGGATGCACCCATAATATTTGGCCACCAATTGAAATTGTGTAGTCAAATGTTTACACAGTGACCGAAAGGGTTAAATAGAAGCCCAGTTTACTGTGATATAAGGTACACGTGTTGGCCTGGATTATCTTAGTTGTCTTCTCGTTTTTAAAGTATATTTATGGTAAGTAAATTCTATTAATTATGGGGAGATTCCATTTACAGACTAAAGTATCTTTTGACAATCTGTTGAATAACTACAAATTTGCCCCATACGACGACGAAATCCGATCAACTTTCTCGAGATCTGGAGGAATATGGCTGCCAACAGTTGAAATTATTAATGCAATCGATTGATCTGTTGCTGTTAAAAACGGAGTGGTAACGCTCCGTACGTGTAATCTTTAGCGTCGGACTCTTCTTCGTCAAATCGAAGTTGTATCATTGTGTAGCGTTGCATGATACTGGGTCGCATCCACCTAAGCATGCCTGATGATAGGCCTACGTATTTTGGAAATACTAGTACAATTTATATACACCTTTGTAAATTTGAATGAGAACCTAATTCACACTCATTCCATATTTTTTGTAGGCCAGCAATCTATGGCAGTTCTCTTTGGCTGGTCAATCTATGAGGGCTCAACCACTTGTGGACACATAGGCTATGAAGCTGCTTCTTTCTGTTTAATCTGAGGCGATTTTTTGACCATGCCATATGGAAGAAACTTGAAAAGAGCCATAAATCTTGTATCTCAGCAGACCGACATCTTACTACGTAGATTTCAGCCCTCATACCCAGGTTTTACAGTGAGATATATTTTCGGTTTCCAATTAAAGACAATGAGTACGGCAGCACCACCTAAAATTGCATCCCTGTTGCCGCCCATATGCATTAAAGGAATGCAAGATCTTGACAGAACAATGTTCACAAGGAAGGTGAAACTTCCTACCATTAAGATTAAGACATCCATCATTGAACAAGTCATAAAACACCTTAAGCCGTTCATGCTGAAAATGCCCAAGCTTCAGCCTGTCCGGGATGCTGATGAACTGTGCTCTTCCACGAAAGTTATGCTTTTGCATCCTGATCGCATAACATCATATGATGACTTTGAGCCAAACATCAAGGAATTGTTAAGTGCTAAAGGAATTGAAAGTAGCAGCTTTGAATGGGAAGAGGTGGAGCTGGGCTACGAGAATTGGAAATGCGATGAAATTCTTCAAGCAGTTCTCCCTGAGGAAGGTGCCAGAAGCTACAGCCGCATAGGACATATCGTACATCTGAACTTGCGGGAACATCTTATGGGTTATCGTTTCTTAATTGCTCAGGTCATTATGGACAAATTACAGCCAGGGGTTACTTGTGTGGTTAACAAAACTAAAGCCATCGACAACGCCTATCGTAATTTTACGATGGAGGTGCTAGCGGGCACGAACGATACTCTAGTAAACGTGAAAGAAAATGGATGCCAGTACCAATTTGACTTTGCTGACGTGTTTTGGAACCCCCGTTTAAACGCTGAGCACGAAAGAATGGTGAAAAAATTTGAGCGGGAGAGCATTTTGTACGATGTTTTTGCTGGTGTCGGCCCTTTTGCTATACCAGCAGCACGCTTCAAGAAATGTCAGGTCCTTGCCAATGATCTTAACGAACATTCTTACAAATGGCTTGAACACAATATTAAATTAAATAAAGTCGGAAATATGGTAAAAGCCTTCAATTTGGATGGGAGACAGTTTATTCGTGAGGAGGTTAAGCGGGACATCGTATCTCGATGGACCCATTTCAAAGCTAATGCTGATGACCAATCCTGTGTGTGGGAAGCTTTGCACATCACCATGAACCTACCTGCACTTGCTGTGGAGTTTTTGGACGCGTTTCAAGGCTTTCTTTCTGACCACAAGTATTTGGCTGATGAAGCTGACTTTGTGTCCCCGACTGTACACTGCTATATGTTTTGCAAGGAGGAGAATTATACTGATGCGTGCATTCAAATGGTGGAATCTGTGCTTCACACGGATCTGAACAGAGGCACTACGGAGGTTTTCTTTGTACGAAAAGTAGCCCCCAATAAGGAAATGATACGAGTTAGCTTTAAACTGTCCAGTGAGGTGATTTTTAATGAAGAGCCAGTTAGCTCGATAAGCAGAGAAAAACCTAACCTTGATGAGCCGCTTGCTAAACGTATGTGCTTTTCTAAAAATGGAGCTGAATAATTTTTATTTCTAAGAATAAAGTTTTCAGTTACACCAAATGCTTTCCTGTCTTACAATTACAGTGTAAAATAATGCTAGGTTACGTTTCATTAGTAACACATTTTCTATCATGCATTTGACAGATAACATCATTCATATTATATGCTCGTATTTGCATGAACAGTTGTTAAGAAATTAATGTATTTATTACAGCAATCACAAGGTTATAGCATTTTTTTAGTGGTATTCTGTAATTGCTGCTGAAATGCGATGTTTTGAAATCAGAATTTTTTGGATATACCTGTTTAATAATACTTTATTTTTATTTTATTCACAGAATTACGCATAAATAAAAATGGGCAAAAACAAAGGCAAACTGAAACCGAAGACGAGCAGCGTTTTCAAAGTTGCAGGTCACAAAGCATTGAAAGCTAAAGGCAAAGCAAAACCCGTGGCAACTAATTTAAAAAAGGTAAGTCTTTGAACATGAGGATTTGAATTGAAGTACCATTATCATATGCTTTCAGACATGGTAATTTAGATGAATATTTCTTATCATTTGCAGATAAATTTTAGATCAAAAGAACAAGTAATAAAATCCAATGAGCAATTTAAAGGCATGCAGAATCTAGTTTCCCAGCAGGTATGTGTTTAGAAAAATCTATATTGCCATGAACTTACATGTATATTTTAATACTGTTACCATCATCAAGAAGATATAATTGTAAATTTGATGATTTCAAAACTAATGACATCATAAAATTAATGCAAGTATTGTACTTCATTGCAGCAAATTGTAACAAAAAAGCAAAATGAGCCTTCTTCTATGGATATTTCAAATAAAAAACTTGACCAATCATCACCAATTGATATGGAGAGCACTTTAAAAGATCTCGAAAAGCTCGGGCAATAAAGTTATTTTAAATTTTCCGTTTTGCTATAAATTTTATTAGTTATTACTGTACTTTCATATGACGAGCAGTTAACTTTCAGGTATAAAAATGGACATACTGTATGTGTAGAATTAGACCTGGGTTTATACATAGTTGAAAAGCAAATCCAGAGAATCGGGAAATGATAACCTTAACTGATCATGTAGATTGAGTACATTCATAGTGCTTCGTAAATTATTATGCATCTTCAGGTGCATCTTTATATGCAAGTCTTAACGATACATTTATATGAGACAAACAAGGTCCAAATGCTTCTAACAGCAAGGCGTCCGCTTGCACAGATTGCCTGAAATCTTCTATTGTTATGCAGCCATCTTTATCGTAATCCTGAAATAATATACTGTATTGTAGAATAAAGAAATTCGTAATATCTCAATATAATGTATGAAATAGTAATTATGACCAGCTGAACTTGCCATTTTCTTAATCAGAGCTTCTGCTAAAACTTTCACCTGTTCTTCAGTATCCTCATTCTCTTCCATCTATAAATTTATTATCAATTCATTTTTATATGAAGATAATTGCTTCGTGGAACAGACTTTTTGTGATCTTGCCTGAATAAAGCTGTCCTTTAGGAAATATATAATTTCATCTTTCGTGATAAGACCGTTGCCATTTAAGTCGTAAACCTTGTAGCAATCTGAAAATGATCAACTACAGTATGTCCTTAGTAAGCCTTTTGCAGTAATAATTTTCTTTTATTTAGTGCGGTGCAATAGATGTTAGGACTTTTACAAACTGCATTAGTTACAGTATACTAGCGTACTTATAGACAGATCAAAGCATAAGGTCAGTGCCAAAAAAAAAAAAAAAATACAATACTTGTACTTGGTTTAAAAATTGTAACAGCTAAATTTGAGTGAATTTTTGAAACCAATTTATAGCTGGCGTATCGAGCCATTCGTAATGCTTCTATCTGAGTACCGCTTTTGTGACTTGTAGAAAAAGTTAAAAAAAGGTGTGATTTTATGAGTGCCCCCTATGTTGTTACTCGAGCAAGTACATCGTACTCACTGCTGTTTTAAATAATCTGTTCTGTTCCAAACAACTCCCAAAATGGCTTTAACATATTCCTCAGATCTTGGTTTACCAACTGAAAAGTTTACAAAAGTGTTTTTATAATTTCGAATACAAAAAAAACTGCATCAATACGAGCGCGATGCAATAACATCGAATTTGGCCCTCTGAGGACTCCGTAACGGGGCAAGCCTTTGACTGAAGCGCTTTTCCGCCCGCATTTTTTGAACTTTAGAATTATGAAGCGCTTTTCCGCCCGCTTTTTTTGAACTTTAGAATGGTCGTAGTAAACAGAATCGCAGCCAGTTTTCGGTCGGAAGTTTTCGCGTTCGCGAGTGCTTTTCTTTAGTGAACTTTTTAATTTAATCTTCAAAAGCTTACAGTCTGTTATTTCGCGATAGTTCCCCCTGAGAATCGTCGAGAGTCCCACCGCCCATTCTTCTAAACAAACCACACCGTCGCCATCCGTGTCGAACACCTTAAAAACTAAAAGTGAAATACATGTATCAAGATTGATTGACCTAAACTTCGCCTTGCCAGCAGCCAGTTACCTCAAGACGAAATATCTGGTTAGTATGACTCCTAAACGATTTCAAGCTCAGGATAAAGGTCGGGATAAAGTAAGGTACGAAAACCAAAGTCGACCAGGACAGAGTCCAGAACCGGAATTTCTCGAATGCATTGTAATTTGCAACGTGCAAATTCAGCCAACCTTAATTACTCTTTTAGGGATGTAAGGATCGAACGTTTAATTCGTCTTGCATACTTCTCTCTAACATTACTTCGTCCGTCAAATGTAAAAGTTGGTGGATTTTATCCTTGAAAATTGGTTCGTCCATGCCCCTCTGACACGCCTGCTGGTGCACTTTCATCACAAATTTCATTTCATTGGGATCAACTGTTTAACGAGAATCAAAGAGAAATTGACAATGAAAAAATAACTTGTTTCTAAATACACGTATTTCTGTATATCCGCAATCATCTTTTACAAATCTCACAATATCTATGTTATAATATGCGATTCGATGACTTTCTAAGGCTACTCAAAGTGTACCCAAATTGTGCTTTTTAACTTTTTATCTTGAGGAGTCAAGCCACGCAACCAAATCCAAAATATTCATTGGTATAACGAATTGCAAAGGTTCAATCATATTCTTCGAATCGAAAAACATTGACCTCTACGGCGGTCTTCGGAATGAACCCTGGCAATTGGTTATACCAATGAATATTCAGAGTTTTGTCACGTGGCTTGGCTCTTCAAAATAAATGTCGCATATACAGTATGTCATAATCGCTGAATTGGACCCAAATCGAGCACCATTATTGTCAGCTACCTACAGTATACTGCAGCTAATTACTCACATTTTGTCATTTTGCGTAAAGCTTCCATGGCCTTCTGCTGGGCTTTTTTTGCTTTGTTGCTGAGCATAATTTGTTCGGAACTTAATTGTAGTGAAACGAGCGAAAACTTGGAGTTGAAAGATTGAAATCTGTTTACCACAGTCGTGCTACAGACTAGATAACACGTGGGGTAAACAATTCTGTTGTCATGGTTACGGTATGAAGTTTAGGGCGGTCAACAACTCTATTTTTGCGTTTTATCCAATTTAATAATCACAATCGATTGCGGATACCCACGCACATCTGTCACTTTGTTTCGCGATATTTTCGGAGCTGCTTCCGGTCACTTCATATATTTTACGTTAATAATTTGGATACTTTCATTAGTAACATTAATGATTTCACAGGTACATGTAGATTACGTACACGCTATTTTATAAAAAATACATTCATATGACATTTTTATGAAGAAAAACAAAATATTTTACAAGTGGAGGTGCATTGTGTAATCATCGATTTACATGTTCAATGTTCATCATGTCATGCATGTAGTACTCGGGTACACATAATCTACTGATTTAAACTGATCATTTGATTTTAACAATAATTAATCAAAATGTACGGTATATGTATGTTGTAATTAATGTAGAAAACTGAAATCTCGGACCAGCTTAAATCGCTACATTAAAATTTGACCAATATAACGTGGAGACGATAGAAACTTCATGACCTTCAGAACAGACATTTTGCGGTTAAAAAGAATGCATTATTTCATCATTGAAATAGTCGGCACAGTATACGCGTAATACCAGTATGGTCACTCCGCGCATTCCTCATGTCCAGCTTCGTAGCGCCAACTTTCCGACTAGCGAATGGATGATGCAAAATGTGCATTAATTAAGCCACTGCCATTTTGATCCGCGACATTTAATGGATGATTAATCATACTACGGGGCTAATTGAAACTCCTTTTAATTTGTACTGTTCTGAAAAGGAAATAATTTCAGAACGGATTAACTATTTTTATGGAAACTTCTTGTAATGTTTTTGTTGTTGTTGTAATTTTTAGTTTTACTTGTTATAATTGAAAGGTTCCATACTATTATTATTGTCCCTCTCATTCCAACACCTGATACACATACTCTCGAGTTAATCGGACGTTTGAGTGATTCATTCTTTCATTAGAAAAGTTCAACTGAAGAATGCAAAAAAAAATGTCAGTTGCCGAAAGTCATACATCTATTAGTACATGCAATTTGCAGGTACGTAGTCTCCCAAAAAAAAATTTAACGTTTGTGTGCAAGCACCGAGATGTACGCGTCATCGTAAATTAGGCAAATGACAAGAAACACACTGGAAATGATTATAAATTTGCATACAGGGTGTACGCAAAGTAGGCCTACGCGGCAATGAAAGATCCGACTGAGCATGCATATTAAGCGCAGTTCACTGGTCTAATTACGCTGCTTAAATTTCATTAGACGTGATCGTAAATTCTCGTTGATCGGCATCAAATTCTCATTGATGAGCAGTTTTTACGATCTCGAGCAATCTGAACTGATTCTTGGTCTATCTTCGAAATGTTTAGCACTATTGTTTCTTGGCTTTTGATCGTTCTTTTAAAACGTGAGTACCCTGTTGAGTTTACGATCACACCTTCTTTAAAGAGACGAATGTGGCACGGTACGCAGTTACGACGACATGAAAATGAGAACGAAATGCATGCAATTGGGACATTTTTATACAGAAGAGCTGTTGATTTGCGCCCATGTGCCATCAGCACCAACCATGGTAAAAAAAAAACAACTCTGGAAGTTAACGACTAGTTAAATCTTGACGCGTGTGGTAAAATTAGAGATAAAGCCAACATGATGTAACGATGGACAAAGTCTTTGTTGAAAAGTCATTTGTTCGAAGAAACAAGCATACTTAGTTAAACCGGATATACACGAATGTGAAGATTTTCATCATTGTTTCACGTCAGTGCCACGATGAATATTTCGGTTTAACGATAATCTTTTGATCGATATATGGACAGTCTCGTCCTCTCGAATGCGGATGTCTCGTTGGCGTCGACCAAAAGTCATGATCCTCGTTTAATGGGCAACTAGTCACTTGAGAGGAATCGAATTTTTCACGTTGAACGAGTTGTTTGATGGCATTTCGGTGATGGAGATGTTCAGGGTGGTGGAAGCGTCCGTTCGGCAACTAAGATGGCGCCCTCTGGGGTCTTTCATCAGGCGATGCCTGTTGTAGGAGCGCTTCAAGAGGTGCATCACCTGACAATGCGAAGAAAGAAAGAAAAGCCCCCGAATAGGGGTATTAGTTGGTTGGGGCGGGTGTTTGCCAACGCCGCAAAGGAAGCCGTGCTTGTGACGTACGTGGTGTGTTACTGGCAAGTGAACAACACAGAAAGTACAAAAATAAGATGATAAGCAATATACACGGGTGGTTGTGTGCTGGATGCAGCCTAGGTGGCAGTGCTCGTGAAAGTCTCGTTCGCGTTTCTCGAGTTCCTACATGTACTGGTTCGGTACCTTTGGGAGCCCAACTTCTGTTGTAGGCGGAACGTGTTGAAAGATCGGGCCAACAGGCACAAGACCTAGAAGGTCGGGAAAATAACAACACAAAAAAGACATAAAGGGGTGCCACGGGCAATGTGAAGTCATGAACACTGAGACACCAGCTTGTTTTAGGGTTGTTTTTGTTCTGGTGAACAACGTTTTCTGGTTATTGCGAGCGAGGGGTCTACCAGGGATCATCGTCCATGGGAATTTTACAGATATTCACAAAAATTAATGTTTCTAATGCAATTTTTTGTTCATGGATAACGAATTAAATCACTCGGAATTTTCATATGTTTGTTTTGAAGCTTTAATTCTAAATTTTTTAAAATACCATTTCACTCGTTGCATTTGTTGGCCCCTAGATGGTACTTTTGCAAATTCCAAATACGTTTTCAATTAATTTCAAATTAACGCCGGGGAAATTTTAAAAATGTGATATTCACAATTCTTAGTTATTCACCTTTGTTATCTATAGGCAATTTTGTTTTATCAAAAATATCGTTTTAAGCCTGAAACTATCTTTGTCGTAATTTCTGCAGAGAATTGATCGCTGGTAGACCATCTTAAGAGTGAAATATGCATTTGAAAATAACATTCGCAACGGATGATATTCGACAATGCCGTTATTGAAATGGACGTGTATTTTCAGAAGCACCTTGTCACCTGGTGGCAATTGATCATATATACATCTATATATAAAAATTGTTAGACTGATACGTGCTGATCATTCTAAAAACACATGTAGACTATTGCATCACGTTCATTTTCGGTAAATTGGTACCGTGCAGCATGCCTGGTGAAACCTCGATCGATCGTCCATTAATTTTCTTAACATGCACAGATGGCGCAGCATGAACGATCAACAAAAGTTGAAAGATTAGTGCTATCACGCCGGCGGTAAGTTTTTTTGGTTTTTGTCACGTAGCAAAAGTGGCTCAACACAATCAAGAAATTGGTGGAGGGCAGAAAGAAGTTCTTTAAAAAACAAAAAAGAACAAGAGACATTGCCACTCAGAAAATCATACAGAAAAAGTATTTGACAAGGGTGCATTATGTTCATTGAATTTCGTTTAAGATACCCGAATTAAGTACAAAATTTGTGCGGTGATTATGGCTTAATGTACTAATACTGAGTACCGGAAACTGACGAACAATGTCATATACTTACATTAAGTATACTTATAAAATTACGTGTAGATGATAAATTGGTGTCCTAATGACTGGAATAAAATTTAGCATGACTGTTTTATGTATAATGGTTGCATGAAATATTTTGTGCTAATGTAGGTAACATCCCTGTTCATTGGTTTTCCCAGTGAATTAATTGGTTAGAATTTTACTTCGCTTAGTGTGGAGCATTACCCGGCCCTTTGCTTTGTTTACTCGAAATTATTTCAAATGTTTAAGCCAAGAGATTTTGTTATGTCCATGTTGTATGGGTGCGAACACACAGAATGCTTACTTTCGACGTGCTTCTTTCGTGCTTGTTTTCAGGTTCTTGTTTCCAGCTTTGGGGCGCACAATGAACGCTTAAATCAGCGTGATAGTAAGTGTGCTTGGTGGCGCTACTCCATGCGTTGTGCTAGGTGAAACATTCCGCGTAAAACCTTGCACATGCGCATTAGCATCTCATGATGAGCGCAGCTAGACACGTTTTTACCGTACATAGGCGGGTTTGTGTGCATGGCTACACTTTTGACCAATGGTGATCTGTGTGCCACGCTGGGTCTTACAAATCTGCTTTCGGATTTCCAAAAAAAAATGTTGAAAACATTCTTGAAAGGTTATTAGCGCTTCATGTAAGCTCAGCCTGGCTCAGTCAAGCTTTCCTTGTGTGCGCTATCATTTAAAAGGCATGCCGCTTTCTTAACCCGCTCGTTGGCGCCAGTGTACGCCGAGTGGTAAGTGCCTGCAATAGACATTCTTTCTGTTCTCACCCTATGACTGTTTTGATATATTTTATCAGCTTTCAAATGGTATTTCAACCTCGCAGCATCCCGGTTTTCAACTCATTAAAGTTGAGTTAGTCAGTAAATTTTCATTTAAAAAGCTATTGATCGATTAAAATCGAAAGTTGAGCCCTCAGGCTTACTGATCCATTGACAGGTGTAAATGTGCGAACTGAGAAACTATACACGCAAGACGATGGTTGATGCGGTTAAATTTCATTTTTCGGCTTTAGTTTTAAGAGCGTCGTGTTGCGCAAATCAGTTTTGCAACGAAAACAGATTTCCATTAAGCATGTGCCAAAATGTGGGCCTGAATTGACATTGGGTCTATGCATTGTCAATCAATGCGAATTACGAGAGGATGAACGCGTCACGTGGGCCCCAGCTGTGTTTACACGGTGGTGACTGTCAAGAGAACTGTCGGAAGTACTGCTTACACAGTACACGTGTTGCTCGAATGATATACTTTCAGTCACTTGGCAACGCCTTGAATGGATGATGACGAAATTAGCAGCGCGTTTATTTTTAAAAATGGCAGAAAAGTTGAAGGGATGACATTTTTGGTGCCGTAACGAAAGAGCGCGTTTTAGTGAACAGAATTTAGAATTTTCACGAATAGAATGCATGTTGTAAAATTATATCTGAATTTGGAGGCTACGTAATATGCTCTCAGCATTCGCCTAAAGGAATTGTGGGAAACCATGAAAAACCACAATCGAGAATAGCAAACCCGGGAATCGAACCTGAATCTAAAGAATGCATGTCGAGATTGCTAACCTCTAAGCCACCTTGCTCGTTTTCATTTTGTTACTCCCTTCAAAACAAACAATTTTTTCTACAACATTTTTACCTAACATGATATTTTTTCGAGTGGATCCTTTCAAATGGGACACCCAGAATAGGTCTACTAGGAATTGGTATAATTCGAATGTGGTTATTTCAGTGTATACGGTATACGTTAAAATGCATAGAAAATAGAGTAGTTTTCAGGTGTTTGAAGCGGCTAAGCGTCAGGATAAGATTGGGTTTGGTGCAATAACTTGTATGAATTTTTAAAGAACTATGTAGTTGTAAAAAGAATGAGCGTGGAATTGAAGGATTTACTAATCACGTCATGAATTCTAAGTTGGGAATTCGCGTTCGTCTAAAGTCTTCATTCGCGAGTTCACTTAGTACTTTTCGGTTTCTCGAGAAGAAATGCAGTATAACGATGCTCAAATAATAATGCCAACGCAACTAATTGACAACACCGATGCATGCAACGGAAATGCTTTCTAAAAGCTACCGCGTGAAAATGTCATTCAAAGACAGTAATTGGCTCACCTCTCCGTTAAAATAGCAAAATATTAGTGAGACGATAAATCCCTGCAAGAAAAAATATCAGCAATTTAATAGAATGATTGCAAGGGGATAGCAATCTTAAGCTGCCTGTGAGATTATTCACGCTTATACCTGAAGCCCATCTATCACATAATTGAAGTAAAAATACAGTTCGATGGCAACCCCGAATAAAGGCACTAGCACCACAATAGCTCGAACTGCTTTTCTGCAAATTAAACAACAAAGATCACGCACATTGTTATCACGTTAGTAACGACTGTGCAGATTTGGCAGTATTTTGCTTATGCCTTATATCTTTAAAATGCAGCACGATTTATTAACAAGGTCACCATTTGGATGTCATGTTAAAGGAAGATGAATTTAAGCATAAGTGCCATTTGAACTTGTTTCAACTAATTGTCTCTCCAAATAGTTGTTAGGAATTAATTTACCGTGAAAACGGTCAGTCTGGACAGTCTTGTTAATTCTGCTAATGAATCGCGACAAGATGGCAGCCATTTCAACCTTAAGTCCAGTCATGCTTGAATATACGCTTTCTCACTCCAAATGTTTCACGGTACATTAAATTTAATGCAACATAATTCAGGTAATTTGCCTCTTTTTAGAGTTAAAACTGCTCAATATAAAATTGGCTTAATCGAATGCCAAACTTTGAATCGTATCTCTTTGTATGCATGTGTTTCATATGCTTAGAATTCCTCTTTAATTTTCCATAATAACTATTTTCACATGTCGAATTAATCGATTTTTAAAATATTAATCTCTCAACACTTGGTCTTTCAAGAGGTATGAAGCCCTCAGCGCACCTGTACACTTACCTATATTGGCTAATTGGTTCATTGGAGCGAGTTGCTTTCAACTTTGTAATTAACACACGAATTATATTACACAGAAATGCTAAGTTGAGCTAAAGGATATAAAACATATTCGAAACATTATTTTTTTATCAATACGTGTATCGATCATGCTTCATTGAACTTCACATGTATCACGTACTGCCAAGCTTATAAGCATGGGAGCATTTATGATCCATTCAAAACCTCCGTATGGTGCCATCCAGCATCTAAACAAATTAAAATCACGCAAACAATTCTGTTTAATATAGTGTATATTTGTTCTAATCACAGTACACCGTGCAGCGCTTAATTTTTTCTGAATGGAGGGAATAAAAAAGGAATGTTATGCGACCCATAGGAACTTATGGCAAAACTGTTTGGTGGGTTTCACTGCAATACATAGATGTTGGCAGTGTTTGCCCAACTACTAAAAACTTGTGATTTTGATTGCTATAACCCGTAACTTAACTACTGAATAAGGCCAGACGAGATTAATTTGACTTTAGAGTTACATAACACCCCAAGAAATATTTCTTTTCTATTTGTAAAGATGTATTAACTTACTCTTTATCAGCGAAAATGTGCCGAATCACCGAGTATATTGTTACTGGAATAACTGGGAATGCTGAAAAATACAAGGGCAATCTTGTTTAAAACAAAGAACATTTGAACACATACATGCATGTTCAGATATATGTTCTATCTGAACATTAACAAAAAAATTTTATTTCATATTCGTCAATTTAACATCGACTTTTAATATTTGTAGATTAAAAATATCACTTCGCCTCCTAACCTCCAAACGACGTCATTGGACTACGCCCCCTACCCCTTGATGGATCTCATAAATTCATCCAATTTCTTAATTTTCCAGTCAGCTACTAATTACTTAGCACGTAGTCCCATCGACCCCTTCAACATTTTGGTCCAAAGTTACAAGCAGCTGCGTAACTTCAACAGCTGGAAATGTTTACTTAGTTTTGTATAAAAATGCTCTTTTGAAATTGCTTTTTTCATTTTGCGTAATGGGATTCGATATAAAAATCGACTGAAATCGAAGTGGACGCCATTTGACGCAAACCGTTCCCCAATATGGTCTACCACAACAACTTCCAACTATTGACGTAATGTGAGCTCGTATATGGACGACATCTTTCTACAGGGTGTCCATAGAATCTCAAAACAAAAGCTGCCAATGGCCCAGGGATGCTTTTAAGTAGAGGTATTTTACAGTTATCTTAAGAAAACGGATTCATGGCCCGTGATGCTCTTGTGTACTTATATCCAACCAACCTTACACGGATTTAATATTTTATGAACATCATGTAGATGTTACTTTACGATTGAAAAGTTGCTCCTGTCCTCGTTTTCAAGCTAAATCTGGCTGTAAATGCACTGATTTGCTAACTTACCCCATCCTAGGATGTAATATATGATTAATCTCTTTTCTTCGGCAAATGCTGCCACAATTAACTTGTGCAAATAAAAGCCCTCGCAGAACATCCACATGTAAGTTGTCATTCGAGTGTACTTTATCAATGCCAAAGCGAATTTACACCAGCCCTGGAAAAGAGCACGGAGAAACGGTGTATTATGGTACACAATGCCAAAATAGACTCGGGCTCACGTATGAATTTCACTAAGCCTGTCTCGTTGATGTTAAATAAATTAGGTTTTGTTCATTTGCCTTTGTAATTTTATACCTGCTCGATATGGAGCTAGCTGCATGTAAATCAGCTCGGTGTTTAAATGATTTTTAGCATTCCTCGCCAATTTTTTAGCTGGCGCATGATTCTCTACAATTTTCAATTAAGTTTTACTTACTGCATTCTCCTGAATAACGCCCTTTGATGATCCAGAAGCGAGGGCGTTTAAGCCCAAGACCGACTTGTAAATAATGACGACGATCCCGTTGATGATTAAAGAAATGAACAAGTTGGTGTGCATGGTAATCCTCGGTACTCTCAATTGCCTGCAAAAACAAGCTGATGGAGTCATTGCCAGTTATAGTGGAACCTTTACGTGCGACAATGTCACACGACTTAAATTTATCGTAACCTATTTAATACATGATAAAAATGTTGAATGTCATAGATGTGAAATTAAACCATCCGATGAATGACTGCAGATGACGCTAAAGACGTTTTCAATGGAATTGCCCGTGGAATGTTTAGCACAATTCCACTAGTGTCGAAACGAAAAGATGTACATTGTATACAGCGTACATGTATATCAAAGGGCGCATGTATGTAAATGTGCATGTATAACAAATGGTCTATAATTCGGCATTTTATGGACTTTGTTATTAGATAATTAATCACGTAACAAGATTTGTTTGCGGTGTTCATTTTAACTGACAGGTTCACAATCTATGTTTATGAGTTTTTCAAATTATCAAGTTAAGGACTAGTTTATTATTGTTATCACGCGGCTGCTGAAAATGGCGGCGTCGAATGACACCTCCGTTATGGCGAAGTTTGAACAATTCAACCTGCCCAATGATAAGTTCATAAATCCTGAACAAAATTGCAGAAGTAATTCTATACTAGAATGTAGATCCCCGGTCTGAAATGAAACAAAATGCAATGATGCAGTATTGCATCGAGAAACGGTAGCAGTTATGCCAAAAGGAAGAAATTTTTCTGATTGAACCTTTATGATTTATAGTATTATGTTTTAGACAGCTCTATATACACGTATAAGTGCGCTGGCGTGTTAAAGGTAATACATCACTGTTCAAAAGGATTTTTTTTCATTTCCTTATGACTTGGAGTCCGAAGTGATTTAGTCCTGCCAGTACGTTCGTTTATTCAGTTTTCAGCAATTGATCGCACGTGACCATTAGTTCGCATCCGTCGTAATTCACATAAGTTCGAAGTAAGGAAACTGACAAAAGGTGATGCTATTGGCAACCACTAGTAATGTGCCTGTGTAAGAAATCTGGATTTATCATTTTTCACGTACTTTGGGCAGCTTAGTTGGAACTTAAAAATGGGAAGAAAGCGTAAAGATCCATCCTTGTTTATTTCGCCCGACAGGTCACATTACTGAATCCTAACTTTTATGATCTCCAAAAAAGATGATCCAAATCTCAACGTTTATTGCTTCACTTGAAGTCGATGCGTTTTATTCGACGCACTTAAGATGAAATGCGCTCTCGAATGAGGTAACGAGAAACTAATACTGTAAGATTCCGCCAGAGGCAAATTCATGGCCAAGATTATAAAGCGAGATGGAACTTACTTGTAGGACAGGAAGATGCAGACAGCCGGTATGAGGAATATTATGGAGACTGCAAAAGAAGCCAAATTGGCGTACAGTCTTTTTCTGATGGTTTCAGTTTGACCACACGTGGAATAGTCTGTCTTAAGCTGCCACGTTGCGTTCGGAAAACATTGAATACTGCCACTATCTTTGAAAGGAAATAAGAAACGAGAAGTGGTTTTTGATGCCTTGCTCGGCGTCCAGATAAGATCTCGCCATAAAAATGTATATGGTAGTTTTATTCTGAAAGTGGACTTACTTCGGCAGTTGTCAGGAGGGGGGTTGCTATAAAAATATACATAGGATGGACAGGCGAATTTGACGATTTTTTCCGCCGGGGTTTCGTCGAAGCACTTCCAACCATCCCACAGCCTATCGCAGTAAGGTCCTTCTGAAAATAGCATCCCACAAGAATACTAATTTGTGGTGTTTTTACGATCGAGTTGAAACTTGGTGATCTTGGTTGTGAAAGGCTGCTCCAATATAAGTCTTTTAGTTTAAAAATCGTTAGTTTTAACTCCCTGTGTAGTTGCTATTTCGAGTTTAAAAGTTTCCAAAGTCTGTCAAGTTATAATGATGATACATGGTGCTGCCACCTGGAAGACATCGCGTCCATTTCGAAATATCATCAAACGCTTTCTGAAAATACTGTAGTTCACTCTACAACCCCATACAAGAAAAACCAACAACCACAAGTAGTAAGAATTCAATTTTTTTTGCATAGTATAGTTGCATTTTCAGCTTAAATGAAGATTATAGACTGCCTGGTTGAATACACTAACACTGAACAAAGAGGAAGGTTTGTTGCCTTTTGCACACGTGTAGGTGACAGCACCATAGGCATTACCTTAACCTACAAGGTAAAGCAGACTATGTGGAAATAGAAATTGTCTTGTGAAGCCCAATTCCTTTCTTGAAACCAAAAGAAAGCTAAAAACAGGGATTCTCAGCATCTTTTGAATGCAGCCACTAAATGTGGGGTGTTTTATTGTGTATTGTGTAGGTTTTCATTATACTACGCAGCATGATGACGCTTACGTAAAACTGGGTTTCCGGAAATCTATAAAGGCTGGTTTTTGTGGTTTATTGTCTTGGGATTTATAACAAATAAATAGCGAAGTCTGCGGTACGGCCATCTGGATTAAAAACTTCCTGAAAATAGACGCAATTGGCTTCGTTGTTGGTCGTACCGAACAGTGAAGAATGGTTATGAATAGAATTGGTGTAGGTCTTAAATTGCTTCGTTCAGCAATGAGATTCTGCTTTTGATCTCCGATATAAACAATATTCCTGAGGTAGGCTTGGAAACCAGTCTTCACACATTTTATTCTTCCTATAGCTTTGCAGCCAAACCACATAACGAGCTTAATCGCTCTGTTTTCACGCAAACAAAAAAGTAAAGCTTTTTTCTGAGTACCACTATTATGGATTTTTTTAGGTATTTTATATTTAGGCAGTTATCCGTCGGAAGTAAGCTTTTAAAAGCACAGCTATGGGGGTTTACGATCATTTTTAAGTCCAGAATTCAGTGGGGCTGCGCCGTCTTCATGAGTTTAATAAAAATGATAAAAGTAAAAAATTGTCTCAAGTGACTTACCTAAGTTTATCAAGGGCCTAGTTAGCATCATGTTGCAGCAGTCACGCGCAGCTGAACAACAATTTCGCCATAAAGCATATCCGTCCCTATTCATGTCCCGTCTGAAGGTAGCACTAATATATTTGACGTCATCAGCTCTGTGCAAACAGTAAACTGTGGTTTGGTTTAAAGACCTTCTAGCCAAGCACCCTGGACGTTTGTAATGGTAGAGCAGCTTGGAAGGAACGAAATGGTCTTCGGGGATGTAGGTGTAGCACAGCGCGCAGGCGTCCTCTTCGAACATGGTTTGGTTCATGGATCGAATCAGCGATTCGGATCCGGAAATGTACCTTAAACGACAGGACGCATCGCCACCAAGGCTCTCACTCTGGAAAAAAAATCAAATTGGATGAAAATTACATTCTTCCATTGCTGGTCACGATAATCTATTGTCGTATTATTTGGTTTTCTTTGTCCTTAGTCATAAAAATCGTCATTTTAGAATGATGGTGCAGTCTGCTCCATGATCTCGAACCTCAAGGTTTCAGAAACTTTTTCTGCATGTAAATTTCTTGTTTTCCGAAGTTTTAGATGAGCAGGATATCATGCTAGGAGTTAACTCGATTGTAGTTTAATGCGTGTAATGCCATCCACTCACTTGTACATTTGTCGCATCATTGAATAGACATTTGATTTCTTTGAATTATTTCTATATGGAAAATAATTTTTTCTAGGTTTGGGTTTTAGGTTTCTATTTCTTTTGAGGATAACCGGTAACTGAGGCAACGAGAAACTATGATAGGCATAGCGGTAAATAATCGAATGCTTAATCAGTCACCGAATTGCAGTTTTTCTTTCCGAAATATTTTTTGACAAAATGCAAAATAAGTGGATCGATATACAGTAAATTTCGAACCGAGAACTTTCGACAAAAAATGTAAAAGCCAAGAATATAATGTACACATTTCTTAGGGGAATTGTCGATCTCAAATGTCAATTACGTTCATCAAAGATTGTACGAATTTTTTCCCCCGTTAAAATGCATTTTCAAGGCATGGTTTTAAAAAGATTGGTTAAAGATGAGACCTCAGCGCTGTTAAAATTCATGTATGGCCTTTTAAAAGTCTCGCATCCTTGAGATGTCTGTAGCTCATGAATTTCAGAATGTGCTATTTTTTGACATTCGTTTAACACGTCTCAACTGTAACACCCGAATCGTTTTTCTTATAATCTTAAACGACACTTGGGTCAAGTCCCATATTCCTTTCTTAGAATTTGTGTGTACACTTATTCAAATAATAAAGAAGCCTGGATACTACCGGATTAACTATTTTTTATAAGAGAAAGCTGGAGCAAAGATGATTTTCAAGAGAAAAATGATGAATGTGACGTGATGTTTTTGGTTTCGGCTTTGGCGTCGTGCTCCTACAATGCATTAAATTGCGAAGTTGAGCGTGACTTACCCTTGTCACGCTGATTGATGCAAAAATAATGACCAGAATCAGCGAGGGTACTCGGATGTGAAGCAACTCCATCCTCGTTTTGGGGATTCTCGTCGCCCAGACGCTTTTCATTTACTCGAAAATCCAATTTTCGATCTTGGTTTCTTCCATACTAGGAAATGTACACAAAAAATGTTATTGTAAGTTGGTCTGTCCTGTTCAGCTGCTATCTGGTCATTTCTGCTATGGATGAGGATGAGTATCTAATTTAATCAACGGAAGTCAAGACTCTCCTGCTCTATGAAACTTGTAATTACGAGTACTGTATCGTTCTATTTTATATTATTTTATATAATAATAAATGTAAATTTGTCCATGTAACTGGAATTGTAGAAAGATGAAGTTCAAACTTGTTTAATATCTAAGGAAATATTTGCGTTTTATTCTAAACTATTCTGAAAACCCGGCTTTGCCCGGGCTGTACAGACACAATTCAAATTAATTTCGGAAGTTGCCCATGGTCCTTTAATTATGCATTATTGTAATCTCATTACATGCATATAATAATGCAAACCACAACGCTGAAAAACTCGGCATTGCCCGGGCCTTAACTAAAATTCTTACGATGATATTCTTGTTAAAGATTAATCGGACATTTTGTTAAAGAATAATCGGTTAATCCGATTAATCGGACATTTCTATAAACTTATTATCGCATAGCTTTATTTAGGTAAATTTTATTCGTTGTTTATATTGTACAATTATATAGTTTATTACTGTAATACCATAAATGCTAAATAACTATTCTACCTTTGCTTCTGCAGCACTATAACGCTCCATCACCATATTCGAACATTATTAATGCCTTTTAATTTATTTGAAATAAATGCAAGTTTATTTCATTTCGTGCGATTGAATGTTATAGTGCTGCAGAAACAAAAGTAGAATAGTTATTTAGTATTTATGGTATTACGTACAGTAATTGTACAATATAAACAACGACTAAAATTTACCTAAATAATGTTGTTATTTGCAACAACACGTGGGCTACTTAAGCCCTAACCAGCAGAGTTAAAGTAAAAAGTTCTAAACGAAAAT
>JAQGBX010002682.1:0-19559 GCA_034698745.1 Megaphyllum sjaelandicum | reverse complement strand
TACAAACCTGTTAGCGTTCAGCTAGGCTCGGCTCAGCTGCCACCTCGGACGACCTCATTGAAAACGCATGCCTCATAAGTAGCACGCTGGGTGGCGCTAGTGTTTTTCGGGTGCCGAGCGTCTGGAAACTGGCCCACTCTGTTCCCACCCTTATGTACTTATCAGCGTTTGTTGTAAGCTCGGCCCGATTAAGCTTTCCTTCTGCTCGCATCCATAGGTCGGCACGCCTATTAACGAAAATTATGCATTTTATCTGATACCGGCCCATACCTACAATGAATACACTCTGAGATGATATGGCTGTATTCCGTTATGATATGGGATTCAATGTCCGTTTGCACTGGCTAGATGGCGCTGCATGAATGTTATATTGCTCGTAGTGGAGAACGTCGCTCATGCGCCACGAGACAGAAATAAGTTCTTGGAAATTTATATCACAATCAACAGCGTTAATTGTACTCCGGCAATGAATATAGATGTGTATCTCCAGTGCTAAAAATTCAAATTTACGATGACAATTACCATTTTTCCGCTCGCTAAGCGGCGAAGTTTGAAGCTTAATGCGGGCGTATTGCGCGCACTCCTGACATTTTCACGTTTCCTTAATTCCGTTAATTGGCCTAAGCATCAATTACGTACCCCCGAAGTTCAGTGGCAAGCCCCAATCCCCCCCTTAAGAATGCGTGGCAAAACATGATTTGTACGCCATGCGTAAGAGGGCCCTTTACAATTTCCTCGTCTTTATGATCTTACAAAAATAATTGCCAACATTTTTTAGCGTGAGGATATTAAAGCGTTTTTAATGTTCGCGTCGAGATAAAGTGGCATTTTCTAGCTTACGTGGCTAATGATGCTCATGCGTGAGCGTGAATAAAAAAAAAAGTCCTCTCCTTTGGTAACCCACCCCGACAATTATGCTAATGAGAAACTTGTTGACATTTTATCACAGAAGCGTGTTTACAAGCGTACGCAGACGCTTTGAGCAAATATTTGCGCACGACTTCATACGAACATGGACGAAACACCGATTTGTACACTACGATAAAAATATCATTAAAAGGCAAACTCACCGAGAAAGCTATTAACACCGACTCGGCGGACAAGCGATCTTTCACGAAGAACACTGTTTATCTAGTTGCAAATTGAAAAGTCAATCGAAATTTCACCAATTGCAATCGATGTCAAGGTCGTTCAAACGTAATACCGTATTAAGTAACGCGTGATGTACAGTGTACATGTATTTTTATGCTCCTATACCAGAATCCGGGTTACATGTCTCGTTTCAAAGCCTAACTTCTAACCATACTGCTTTTGTAACAATCCACAGTTTCTCGGGTACTATTCGTATGAAGTCGTTTCAGGTTCAAATTGGACTGTAAACATTGCTCTCTCCATTTCAGCTCTCATATGGAAATGTTGATTAAATACAGTATTTCCAATTGTTGGCATGGACAGGGTCGTTCGATGAGTACCTCTTAACATTACCGTATTTTTCAGGATTTACAAACTGGCATATCAATTGCAATGGAGTTGTTTGCTACTGTAAGTCATTTTTTCAAAGTCTTAGTTTAGTTTTCTGCAACCATAACACGGGTACTTTGATATAAGCTTTATGGCCTATTCACATCGACCAAATTTGTACCGTATACGTCACGTGCGCTGCAGAAGTTAGCGTGACGTCACTCCGCACGCAAAAATACACGTACTGGTTCACGTTACAACATGAAGACAAGTCAATTTTATCGAATAATCACTTTAAATTCTAAGTCTCTTTGGCTTCAAGTAGGCTACTTAAATGTCAGTTTGAAACTCAATAATAAAATGGTAAATTTTAAACTTAAAATGATGAAGTAAATTCTTCCGAGTTGAGTTCCAGAAGAAATCACGACCTTGCGTATCATAATTGTCACGTTACAAGATGAAGACAAGTAAGTTTTATCGAATAATCACTTTAAATTCTAAGTCACTAAAAGCATCAATAACTCAACATGCATATGCTCTTAATCACAAGATGACAATCATTGAGGTGACAAGTGCAGGTATTAAGGCAAACAAACCTCAGACGAAAGCAACCGTGTTAACAATTAAAAGTATGGATGATTGGTTAAAATTAGATTTTGAAACATTGTAGATAATTCAACTAATTTCTGTGGTTCACTAATGCTAATATTATCAATCAACACGCTGTTTTCAAAATTGGACAGGACATGGGGGGAGGGGGGTTTACATAAACCGGACAAGGGCGGACGGGGGGGGTGGTCTAAAAACCCGGAAAAATACCGGACATCCTTTATGGATGATCCATAACCACATGCAGTTTACGAAAAGACCAGTATGGTAACTTCGCCAACTTTTACCTAGCCATAAGCTCGTATCACCGCAAAAGAGTAGTGTAAGAATTAAACGTCGTTCACTTAAGTGAGTTACTAACTCGTACTTCACTCCCCAAGCGAACTAATTCACTGAACTAGTTCCTCCTTCACTAGTTCGAAACGGATTTAAGTGAACGAGAGTGAACGACGTAGTTCACTTACTCACTTGAGTGAACATGATTTATTTTCGTTCACTCAATCAGACATTATCGTATGGCACACTTCACTCTTCTGATAACCAAGAATGAATTTTTTAAAACAAATAGCATGTCGATTTTGCTGACGAATGCCATAACATGCTGTACATGTAATTTCCTAATTTCAAGACTGATTACATCCCATAATAGTGTAGCTCGTAAAATGTTTAAAAATGTTAGGCATTGCATTTTAGGCAGGTTTTATATTTATAGGCACTGAAATAATACAATTTTACTTGAAAATTGTCGGTGCATGTTGGCTTATTCTGAAACCGGTGCTAAAATATTTCACAGTAACAAACTTTGATAGAGGACCAAACGTCAAATAGCTCTTCTACCGCAAAATCTACACCCCATTTCGAGTTTTATGAACAGCGATATGTCCATAAGAAAATGTACGCAACTACTACTCCAAAGTTGGCGTGGCTGAATAGAAGAATACTTATTAAAATACAAATTAAAACGACAGTTGGGCTCTCGAGCAGCATCAGCAGCAGTATCACGACCTGCTAAAAGGAGGGTGGGCTCGCAATCGTGGCACATGGCTTTGAACTCAAAAAAGCAGCCCTGAGCGGTAAATATTTACGACAATTAGCATGTTCCGAAAGCGAGGGAAGGGACATGGCCCACCTTCCTGCGTGAATTACTGCACGACGTTGCCATCAGGGGTAAAAAGAGTAGAGTGGCGGACAATGATGATGCCTCTTTTTCGGGTGGATCATGCGCCTTCGTGTTTTCTCGACCCGATATTGATTAGTACTATGGCATTTTGCGAAGAGCATGGGCCAAGCCATGCCAGTATTTTGGCGGATGAAATATTTCACTCGCTATAGCTAACATTTTCAGCCCCGAGTTAAAAGCACGCAGCCCTTTATGCGAAGTTATAAAACATCCTGGGCCTTCTTTTAATGAGCAAATCCAAAGTAGGAAAAAAAAAAAGCTGGCGAGGGTGACCCTATGCCAGAAAAGGCCACCGTTCTTAAAAGCTTTGCATCAATCTTATGGATGGATTATAAGCACGGAGCCGATATTATCTACGCTGACATAATTACAGGTTGCGAGCAGGCTTCCCTCCATCGAGCTATTTTCCGCCCATGTCTGACGACGAGTAATGCCACGCAAAATTCGGATCGGGATCGACTGAAAACCTCCGGGAACATTACCCGGTTTTTGGCTAGCCAAACCCCCGCCTTTCGATAAGCGCGGACTTTTCGGGTAAATGTTTGAATATTCAACAGGTTAAACCTGAAAGAGTTTGGATGTCCGGCGGGATAAGCGGATTCAGCATGCGTGGACACGGATAGCTGAACTGATCTCAGTCACGTGGTCATTTCCCCAATTCAACGGATAAGAACTGAACGTAAATCATAGTGGGGTCGATTAAGGTGAATCGTATTGAAGCGAGCGATCACGCCTAGCTTGAAAGTTGTAAGAGATTGCTCGCATTTAGGGGCAGTTTTTTTGAAACCGAATCAAGAATTTCCTTCGACATGCAGTACCATTGCTTCGTCTAAAGCTAGTCATACACGAGGCAGATTATATCCCGAAACTTCTTTCCAGATATATTATTGCTTGATATATTGCTTGGTAAAAATTTCCTTTGAAAACAAATTTCCAGATATTTCCAGAATATATAGCGATCCTATTCTAAGCAAATTATTTACGGAAAGAAACTGACGTCGTAGGTTTTACAGTCATGAATGAAAGTTTCCTTCTGTTCGATAGCCAATCAGGAAAGTCATACGTCATAGGATGGAATGAAAGCAATGTTATCAAATTCGTTTACCTCTATTTCCCTTTGAAACAATGCTGCCAAATGCTGCGTATACCGTAGGGATATATTCTGAAAGTATCGCTGCGTGTGCGCAGGAACAGGCAATCGTTTCAGGTGAAATAACTTTCTCGCAGTTTCTTTCCATTTATTTCCAGACATAATTTTCCTCGTGTATGGCCAGCTTAATTTCGTTAAGACAAACTCAAAACAAAGTCATAAATTATGCGTTTAATCCGTTGTTTGTACTATCCGAAGTCGGAATATATAGTTAACAAAATAAATTATAATTTTAATATTGTAAATTAGTCTTTTAGTCAATTATCTTTTTCTTTTAAATTAAAAATTCATATCTTAAAGGAAACATTTCAAACTAACACGTAGATTTTTCTACACCAGCTATTGGAAATCAAACTTTGGCCAGAAACTACGATTAATTATTCAGATATACTTGTATATAATGGATCGAACCTAGCACAAAACCGTGTTTTATAAGCTCACCGCTCAGTTTTTGTTTTACGAAATGAAAGGGTAAGATGGCAAGTTTTGCCTTAGGCCAAAAAGCAATGCAGTTTGAATAAACCTACGAAGTATTTACTGCTGCATTATTATTTTCATTTCCTTCTTTGAATAATAGTCTATAATTTCAACTTTAAAGCGGCCATGGCATAATCTCATAGAATTACATTGTATCGTCGTTATAATACGTTCGCTTCTACTCCACAACTGAAATTGCCAAAAAAAGCTAAGGTTAATGCAAACACCGTAATTGCTGATCATGGATAAAAGTTAAGCACTATGTAAACAATAGGTAATTGGTGTTAAAATAAAACTCATTGTTGACTTTGATTCACAACTGGCCAGGCAATAAAGAAAACCAACAATGTTTTTCCTATCTCGATTTTATCTCGGTCCGGTGTTTGTTGGAAAATTAACCAATTACGCAAACACTACATTTATCATACGAGTGAATGAGAGCGCACAATGTGTTCGCCAACAGCGTTGACAGTTAATTACTTTCTTATAACGAATTTTTCGTATAAAACAGTTCAAAACTGAAAAATGCTTAGAAACGATAAAGTAATGGATTTATGATTATAATCTCCATGACATATTCAAATGCCTCGTAGATGGATCGTAACTAGTTATAGTATGGCTATCGCACAGTACTAAAATCGTGACTATTGTATCTTTAATCATCGATGAAGTTTTTGTATGATATCGTCTCACACGATCCAACTTATATTCAACGCAAATCTAAATGATTGTTTTAATAGGTCCATTATATATTTTGCTTAAAAAAAATCGCAAAATCATTTACCCAGATAAGCAAAAGAGTCTTCAAAATCTGAGTTCTTGTTACATGTATTTTCAATTTTTAAGTAATTTAACGCATGCTTTAGAATAAACCGATGCATCTACTTGTATATAGCGTGCATTTTTTTGACTCCAGGTTAACCTTCGGGTTAGACGTTTATGTTGGACCAATTAACTCTTGATGAAACAACCCCAGGGTTATGGTAGCCATTTTAACTTATACTATAACCAAAATGGAGGACAGAAAAAGAACTAACTTTGACCAATGCTGCCAGATTGCACATGCAATACAACGGTGGGTTATCCTAGAGTTACACAGTAGGTTATTCTTAACCACTCTTAGCGCAACCGATCCTTTTTGAAAGATGTCGAGGATTAACATAGCAGTCACCCGCAGTATGGACTTCCTAAGCGAATGAACGCAGCGCCCTCGAAACGCACAATTGAAGAACTCATGAAATAACATTCAAACATGATTTCAAATAACGTTGGATTTTATTAACTCGGCATCGTTTTTATTTTTAAAATTGTAACGGAAATTCATAGCTTTGTACCCGTCTAGTCTCATGCACGTATGAGTTTCAAAACTATTGCAGTTAATTCCACAAAACTTCGCTCCGAATTGGCTGGTGCTTAAGACGCCATTCAGATGGTAATTATATTTCCCGCTCGGCCATCAAAACTATTTCTTTCTCATTTCGTTTTGAAATTCGAGCGGAAGGGGGTTGCATTCAAATTAGTATTAAAGATTTAGAAGCTAAACGCATCTCGTAATATGAAAATAATGCGGGATGCATCTCGCGTCCACCGCGCTAATTTAGTGGAGATTAAAGCGTGATCCCCCCGCAGCCTATTGGTCACACTAAATCCCTTCGCATCCGGCCAATATAAACATGGAAATTGATTGTCCGTGCTTACAAATAAACTCCAGTCGTTGAGCTTCATTATTTAAAAGGGGTCCACTCGAAAACGCGCGGCAGTATTAAGTACAGCGCGTACTGCGCTCAGTAAATTCCACTCGTGGCCCGCACTTTATAGTGAAAAAAAAAGACACCGAATCTCGAGATGCACTCCTAGCCCGGAATAATAGTCAAAATTAATTTATGACAGTGTTCTCCAAATGTAAGGTATCAATTATAGTGTCGTTAAATAAAAGTTGTTTATTAGGCTCTTAGCATACGATGCCTGGAGGAAATCCGCCGAGGATGAGCGCTAATCGTGATTTAACGCGTCTATGGCGCTTCTAATGCCGGAGCGTCACCACCGAATCCAGTTCCCGAGTGCTTTTCCACTCATTCGGTGTAATTCAAATTTACAACAATTGCCACCGAGCAACCGCTCAACTTATTTAACTACATTTCCCGAAGAGGAACCCCATAAATATTCCGAATTCACCAGCGTCGTTATTTACGGCCAATAACGAAAAAAAAAAAATGTCCGTCGTTCAGTCGCTCATCGGGACAACGTCGCGATCGAATCGAGCAGATTATTACTTACTGTTCCCGAATGAATTTTCACGCGAAACGACGAGACGAATGCTCCGGCGAACGAATAACAATTAATTATGTCTAGCCTATAAACTATATACTGTTGGTTAATGATCCAGTCTATAGAAATATTGAAACTATGATCCTGTTCGACACTCCCTCTAGATGGCGCTGCCAACGATTCTAAATTCATGTACTGTACTGTACAGTGTGGAACCTCGAATTAAGACCTTGCTTTATATGAATTTCTGATAGTACGAACTCATTTCCAGTGTCCGTCCTACGTAACGTAATGTATACATGGATGCGGATAGTTTCTTCGTTTAAGAAGAATTCCGAATTCGGATGTTACACATTTTCGGATAAACGAATGGATTTTTGATTTCCCAAGCATTTCTACGTTACGTTAAAATAAAATGAAATCGTTCACTGTAACGGAGAATTCCCCCATAAAAGTCGCAAATTTTTCCCATTAATACGAGTGTACCTGCATGGGTAGTATTTCATACAAATTTAGATGAAACTGTGGTTGTTATTGTTTAAGTCATGTTTTGCTTGACTTCTGATAATACGATCTAAGCTTTAAGCGAACAAATGTTGATGTCTCTCGGCATTCGCAGGAGGATCACAGCTTCTCAAGTTTCAAATCTACATTCCGAGGAATATGCTCAAGATCCATTGACTATATAGTGCATGCGGGATTTGGGCATAAGATGCAGATTATCTACCATTCGACGTATATACGTTCTGAGCCACTTCGGATGTACTATAATGTATAGCCTACTCGTGAAATTAGGTGAGAATCCGAGCATCTTTTGCTTTCTAAATAAGCCCTCAAGTGGGGGGGGGAGTCGGTCGGTGGCGGATTAGTTTTAGTGGTATAAAGTGCTAGAACTAATGTAGCACATGATATATAACGTGTATTACTACGTGCACGAGCATCAAGATGTGGGTACATTTTGACACTAAAATATTAGTAAAAGTACAGCAGTTCTATTCTGAAATTTAAAATCACCATAAATGAATCTTAAAATAGCATGTTTTTTCCATTCTTTCCCATATCCTAAGATGCCGAAACACTTGAATGATATGACAAACCATAAGTTGTCAACATGGACGTAGCAACATCTTTCGCCAGATGTCAGGTCTAGTAACAATTATGAAAACGTAAAGATGGTTAATGAATAGCATTTATGTAATTTGGTTTTTGGTATTAATTATGAGTGTTGCTTGTGCACTCATTTCACGCGTATAAAACAATTTTCAAGAAAATACATTTCAGCCACACTGTGCCACATGTGTCAACATTATCAGCATCGTGAATCAACAAAATGTTACCGTCTACTTAATTGGCAGCCCATGGCCCCAGTTTTTGCGAGGATTAGCTCACGAGATAGGATAAAGTGGATAATTTCGAGTGAGAAAAAAACATCGCTAATAGCATTAACCTGACACAAATGAGTGGTTCGTTTTCAAAGAAGTCAAAACTTTAGAATGATATGGAAAACAAAGGAAATTTGCCTACGAATCGTCGTTCGACCCCATTAGGCTGTTTTTCTGCACGTTCAATTCAAAGTACATCCTTCATTTAAATAAATGCATACACGATACGAATCGTGAAATACTCGTTCGTTATGCTATGGTCGTGCGCAGGAAATTAAAACACGCGTTTTAATGCAATTATAAAAATGTATTTTAAAAGGATATTTAAAAATATCGCCATTTCCAAATGGACGTCGCAGATATCATATCTCTATGCAAATTTAAAATGCACACAAGCTTAAATGTGTGCATGCATTAATAGTATAAGATTTTTTGATATCCGAAGAAAAGAGACAAAAACTGGTTACATAATATTTGCGTGTAAAACTACTTTACAAATACCTTAAAAGATAGTTGTGCTAAATGTTAATACGACTGACGCGTTAATAGTGCACTTAGCCACCAAGTGAACCAAACAAAAATTATAATAATGAGTTCAGACAGTGTATTTGAAAAATACATCCAAATATATTTTTAACAAACAAAACATTGTCTAGAATTGTCCTGTACAAGAGGGAAAATTTCATGACTGTAAAACATTAATTCAAATAAAATTTAACGAAACGTGAAAACAAATATTATTTGGAGTTGATGATAAACAATATCAATCAACCACATGACATGGAAGCTTCCTCCACCCCTCCCAAATAAATAAACCAAAATGTAGTAACGATGAAGAAACAAAAAGAATGATGGCAATCAACTACAGATATTCAATATGACATTTTCTATTCACCGAACACACTGTATACCACCAACTTTTGCACTCTTCTTACTAATGTTACTGCAAAGAAAGTCACGCTTGCAGACAGCTATTAGAAATTTTAAGACTGTTACAAGAAACTATCTTACGGTGCCTTCGCACAAATCGACTTTAGCATATGCACAGTCATTAAATTAAATACGTTGGCTTTCATAGCTCCCCAGACACTCATCATCAACAAGACATCAAACTACAAAACCTGCAAACGCTAAACGTGTACACGTATACCGGTTATTTTAGACTGCAATTCAAAAAATAAATGTGGTACTATGAAATGCTTCTTAAATTCCTGATATTGTCAAAACACACTAGCAGGCTATTGGAAGTTAAACGCATTAATAATCTTGTCAAACCTTTGAAGTTTGAAGCCACTAAAAGCACAATGACTTTAGTTTCTGACTATATAGCTTTGGTAATCGTGACATTTTGAAACGCAATTCAAATATACCACGGGGTATAGCTTCCAGGTTTATAAAAATCTCTTAATTTGGTAGTTCACAGCATAAAACGCATAAAATGATCAACTTTGTTCACTTTGCATGTGCTGTATACAGCTGCTGTGCAAAGGGAATTGAAGGCATTAAAGTCTAAGCCTAATTAAATGTTTCCTCGCTGTTTCAGCCGTGGCACTGTGCAATTTGTAACAAGCTACATGTATGTAGAAAAAAAATGAAGACTCGATGTTTTTGCCATTCTCCATTGTCCCATTTCAATTCAATTAACTGAGAAGGTCTAAACTAAGAAATTGTTTCTTGAATAAATGGGCGAGTATTTGCATCCGCGTTGCAACAAGAGGGACTTAGGTTAACATTGACAGAACCTTCCATGCGTTTTATCGAACGCTATATACGTGGATATTACATTAAACGTGATTTATTTGCAGTTATATTTTCAGAGAGTATTTAGTCGTTTTAAGTGGAATTTGTTTCAGTAATCTAAAAGCGACATGATGCTAGAAACACGTTGTAAACGATGGATGTGCACGTTCGCGTTAGGTCAAAGTATTTTAAATCAAAAAATTGAATTCTGGGACTCAGGTAGAAAGCGGCAATGAAATGGTTGATACATGTATATGAACGCTATGTCCAACGTGAATATCTAAAGTAACAAAAATATGCGGTGGTCTGTTCAAAAATTGAAACATAAAAGCAAGGGCTTGGTTGTTTCAAAGTTCTTATAAACTAACACTCAGAGTACGTTTACATTTTATTTATTTTGCTATGTGATATACTGTATAACGTATTTAACGTTGGCTTGTGGCGAATAAACATGAGGTGTATTGTCTATATACACTATATGTGTAAACAAATTTAAATAAAAATAATAGAAAAATATGGCATCCTTATTATTTTACCATTACGAAATGCTCACTATAGGACTTGACTTACTCGTACATGTTGCATTAACCGCGGAGCACTTTGCAACTAATTTAGCTTTTTCTAATTAAGAGCTCCTTATTACACCTTAGAATACAACATTCTGATTGCGAGCTTGAGTTTCGCCACATTTTTTCAAGTTAATAAAATCAAAGTTTGCTTCACTTTCACCACCATTTTGAAAGTGCTTTATGTTAACCCATGACAGAAGGGGCTGAGTCTCCTTAGATCATTAACGTTCTTCTTCTTCTTATGTTTTTGTTTTTATTTTGGTTTTTCAAACCTATCTTCATCAGCCATATCATCACCATACCGAGTTATTCGGATCAGAAATAATTTCACTTATACATGAATGTTCTAACTAACAGCAAGAATGCTATTTTATCACGATCAGTAAAATTAACGACAAAAATTTTAATTGGTAAGTTTACGGTGAAAAACATTCCTTCTCCTCCTCTTTTTACGCAGGGATATGAGAAAAGTTGCAAAAACACGTCACGTTTAAAAATATCTTATGATAGCTTATCACCGGTGACCCAGACAAGAATTTACCGACCTCAAGAAATAAATTATTCGTTTCTATATCACGTTTTGGCTCGCAATCAAAAGTGCATCAGATAAACGAACGATTACAGAAAATCTTCAAACACCGTGTATATACTATAGTAAGAAAGATCACATGTTCTTAACGAAAACTTACAAATCTCTTTGCCTGTAGCGAGCAAACTGTCACGTTAAAACATGTCTAGGCTAAACTTTAAACTTACCTATAATTTAAAACTCCGTGGTAAAATGTGTAATTTCTACCACGAAATACAGATGACTGCTCTGATATTATCTGCATTAACAAAATAGCTATTATCGAGCGACTTTTTTTTTTTTGCAAAACAATCTCAAAGTTTTCTGCGTGAAGCTATACAGTATAGTCCAACGAAACATATTGTGTACTTCGAAATAAATTTGCTTTTATTGCGCAAAATCTACGATAGCACCGTTCTACTAAACCTTTCGTTTTCAGATTTTTTTAAACGGTACTAATGCAGGAAGGACCATCGCGTCGAAATGTATAATGCTGCAATTTAAAAGTCTGGAAAAGTGCGAGCCGAAGTTTGGAAAACCATAATCGTGTTTGCAGTAAAGCTCGAAGAAGTTAGAAAATTATGCGTGCTCATGCGCACTCGCGAGATTGTGTTTACGAAAGACTCGTCTAAAGTAGGCGATGGATTACGTATGAAAAACAATGATGTAGGCCTACGATGAAAACTACAATTTAAGAGATTATGGAGAAGCTATCATCTATATAATCATACATACATGTACATGCGAGGAAGCTAAAAAAAAAACTTATATACGGCCATGCGGGTCATTCATTTCTTTACATCCCATTTCTGTTTTGGAGATTTTTTGAAAATCTCTTTCGAATGGCACGTTGCTCGTTTCTGTCTAGCTAATTCTGAATACTGCCATAAAAAGGAGTTAAAAGTCCATGTTTTTTTTTGTTTGTTTTCCATAAGCGATTGAAATTTTTTATTTTTTTTGCTTCACGACAGTAAGCCACATATTCCATTTTACTGCTTTTGGGTACGCATTCGTTGGCACTTAGAAGTATAAGAAAGTTAATTTTTTTTTACCACTAGCGCCAACCAGCGGCAAACAATTGGTAATGCATTTAAATTACCAATTGTTTGCCCGCTAGTTGGCGCTAGCGGTCAAAAAAATTAACTTTCTTACTTTTAAAGTGCCAACGAATGCGTACCCTTATGCCTCATCTTGTAGTTGGTTTTGCCACTTGCGAAATCGTCGCCGATGCTTGAAAGAAGCATCATGCATAACTTCTGCATGAAGTTACAGTGGCTCAAAAAAGTCTTGGCAGTAACCGTTTTTTTTTTATGAAAAACTCAAAAATAAATAAGTCTTCTTAAAAACTGGAATATAAATTTTGTGAAAAATAGTTCAGTGAAATATCTCTCCTATAGTTTGAAAGAGTTTTACAAAACATTATTTAAAGGAACGTCAAAAACACCGAAAATACCAAACCAAAAAAGTATTGGCAAAATTACATGACATCATCAAATTTGCTACAAATTTAATTTATGGCATAATTTAATACTTTGTTTGAAGTGCATTTGCCTCAATCACCACCTGGAGACGTCTGGTGACGAATTCCACTAGTTTTGCTTTTTTGGTTTTGTTGGAATTGTTCTGCCATTTTTATCATAATTTCCATTTTTCACGTAATTTCCCTTTTTTAAATATTTATGTCCAAAATTCTTCACAAATTTTCAATTGGGTACAAGTTGGGATCCTATGGAGGGGTTCCAAGCTGACGGAGTGCATGGTAGATACAGTAGTCCAGTCTTTGGATTTTCGTGCATGTTGCTTGGGGTCTCCATCATGGCTGACATACAAAAAGGTTTTGCCAGTTCCAAATATTGTACACAAACTTTCAGATTATGGCGCAAAATGTCGATGCACACTACTGGTGTCATGTTTCCATCAATAAAGTGTAATTTACCTGTGCCATTTCAAACCATGATGCGACTCACCATTGCCTCAGAGATGCCTGATTTTCACCCTGTACTAGCTCATAATACTGAACTGTATGTAGGATATTTCTTACGGTTTTAGGATCTACCATTTAACCACTATCTGATGGCATGTTTGGCAATATCTGTGACATTCATTTTAGTAATTTTTTTTAACTTTTCGAATCGGCCCCTTCTTTCAAGACCTGGACAGTTTCCTCGGACGTCCTGATCTGGGCCAATTCTGTGTTGAAACTGTCTCATAATATTTTTTCGATGCTTCATATACGGTAGTAAATAAGTTTCGGTTTCGGCATGTGGAAATGGACGCGTTGTTCAATAGTGGTTACATCATCTATTCCATTTGGCCCAGGGCTTTCCCACACACGGTGAGGCCAAATGGAATTTGAAGCATTTTCCCACATTTTTGCACAGGAAAGCCAAATCTTGGCTCCATGGACTTTTAACGTGTTCGAAATCTGTTTTGGCCAGTCCAGCCACTTTTTTAGGTTTTAGCGCCTTCAATTGTCTTAACCCTGACAAGGATAGTTTGGCAAATTTGAACTCAGAAAAGGTCGAACATTTTGCAAATTTGAACTGAGAAAAGGTGGAAAATTTTGCATAATTTGTTCTTAAAAAAGGTAGAACATTTCGCAAATCTGTACTCCGAAAATGTGGACATTTTTTGCACATTTCTACTCGGAAAATGAGCCTTGTAGAAGTATTAAATTTGGATCGCCGTGACTGCGTTGAATTTCCCGGACTTTTTCAAAATAAATCATTCTTCCCTGACTTTTCCAGGTCTGGGGGAACCCTGTATTAATGGCTATGGCAAAATTGGAAAGCTACACAGAACAATATTCAACTTTTTTCCAAATTTACTAATGACAATTGTGCAATTTTCCAAAATTGACATAAGCGAAAAAATCGTTGGAAAATTTCACGTTTTTCGGAAAACGTGGACAATTTTGCAAGTTTGTCTTCAGAAACTCTTCAAAATTTTGAAAATTCGTCCTTGATAACGGTTGAAAATTAAAATATTAAAATATAAACTATAATAAATTAAAATAAAATTAATTAAAAATTAAAAATTAAAATATATTTATTTATATATATATTCCATTCTACATATGGAATATAGAAATTAATTAAAAGTGTGTTTTTAGTTTCGTTCCAAAGACCAAACACCTGGGATAAAAAAAAAATAGCTTTCGAGGATAGCCGACACGGGAATCGAACCCGGGTCTACCGAATGTGAGACGAGAAAGCTACCTCACTCGGTAGGTATATATAGTAATATGACGTAATATGACCACGTGAGCGATTGGAGCTTACGTCGCAAGGTCCGATATTACCAAGTAATTTAGAAGAAGAAAAAAAGGAAGAAATCGGTGGGATTCGAACCCCTTTACGAATGATTAACAATACAATTAAATTGACGAATTTGGACGCAATAATTCATTTTTTTTTTCAATTTTTTGGGTTTTATTTTCTTGTGGAAAACTTCTATTTTAATTGCCGATTTCATTTTTTTTTTCGATGGAAAATCGCATTAATTTTTTTTGGAAAAATGCATTTTTTTTGCGGGGGGGAGGGGAGAGGAAGGGAATTTCATTTAATTTTTTCGGGGGAATATTTAATTTGTTTTATATATACAAAGAATTCACCATTTTTCAGAAAGTTAATCAACCTTTCTAAGATTCAATATTTAGGACTTTATTAGATTAAAAGTTACGACTTTTCAAATTTATGCCAACTCAAAAATACAACTGAGGGTTCCCCCAGAAATTTCAACATTGCTCGCAAAATTTTTCTAATGGCCATTGATGGCCTTGCTCGACTTGTGCATCCAAGAGGTGTATTTGACACTTTTGGCAAATGCTCAATGTTCTCATAAATAATGTAATCATTACCACAAAAAATCTAATTTACTTTTCGATTTTTGCGTTGGCTTCTCGGGGAAATGCTGTCCTTAACGACTTACCAATGTGATTTAAAAATGTGACGTACTTCGTAACAATAAATATTACAGCTACAGGTATTTGATGAAAGCCGAAAATAATGCAGGTTGCGATGCTATTTTTCTAGCTTATCCATGACGCTACATTCCCTATAGTAATCACGAGTTTCCTCAGTTTTACCCCAAAAATTTCATTTTTAATTTCCCTGACCAATGATAATTTCAAAAATTTACACATTTGGCAAAACCGACACGGTACAATATTTTGCAAAATTTATTAATGACAATTTTCAAAATCAACAAAGAAAAATGCTAAAACTTTTAAAAAACATATGCCTGAAATTTTTTTTCGAAAATTTGTCCTTGGAAAACGTGGGAAATTTTGCAAATCGGTCCTCGGAAAACGTGGAGAATTTTCCAAATTTGTTATCGGAAAATGCGGAACATTTTTCAAATTTGTGCTCGACTACGAGGAATTTCCCTGACTTTTCCAGGTTTTCCAGGTCTGGGGGAACCCTGTTCCTGTAATTGTCTGAACACGGGCTGAAATACTCCTTTAGACATTAAACTACTTCATATTACTCAAGCTTTGTTTCATAAATGAAACTTTCGCATAATTCGATTAAGCGTCTCAAAACACTGATTCCGAAAAACGCATGAAAATAGCGGAAAAACGCATAAAAATAGCGAAAAAACGAGTGGAAAATTCGAAAAATGGGTTTTCAAAATGTTGTCGACTTTTTTTTGTTTTTCGCATTTTTTACCTATTTCTAGTCATTTTTCATGCGATATTTGGAATCCTCACATCGACCTCTATCGAAATACATAGAACTTAACTCAATTAGGCAACATAAAATTTTCAAAAAAAATCAAAGGGTCAATTTTTCCGACCCTTCTCAGTTTTTCCGGGATCGGTAGTCGAGATAACACACAAGTACCTTCAATTTTTTTCAAGGTGGAAATGGGAGGTCTCATGACGATAAGGTTATCGTATATATGATGAAATATTTGCCAAATCTTTTTAATTTCATTGAATAATGTGAAACATACGTAATATTTAGCATTTCGAAAATTGGGAACTTTACTCCGCGTATGACATTTCTGAGAATAAATAAGCAATTTTTTTAAAAAAATTAATAAAAAAATCTTCAATTTGTAAGCACTCACATCTTTTTTTTTTATCACGGAATGGTCAATGCTATTGAAACGACAGCAAAATGGCTCCAACTATAAAACTCGACAAATGTTTAGTGCAATTTGTTTGTTGCTCGGATATTTGAATACATTTCAGCAGTCAGATTAACCAAACTCGATTCTGCTCCCGATCCCGTATAGATTCAAATAGTCGGGCTTAAAAAAATTTGAAATAAAGCCCGCAGGATTCAAAAGAAACGAAAGAAAATGGAATTTCCAAAGAAAACTGCAAGATTTGCGCGATTGAATTCCAAGTGGTTGTGTCCACCATGTTGTTTCGAACTCGATCTGTACGGACCATTTCGACAAAACCCCGCAAAATATCAACGAAAGAATTTAACAATCAACCGATTTTAATTTCATTTTGAATACAAAGAACTGAACTGAAAAAGAACTTACCTTTAACTTAATCCGAGTGAGCCTTTATCGTAGAAATAACTGTGGATTGTGGAGCGATAAAAAGCGTGTCCTCCCTATAGAACGCCGTGCATTGGAATGTCACGGCCGTGTTACAACATCACACCACCTGAATATCCTTATTTGACGCAAATCGAACTGCAACACTGCGTGACGCGAAGACAACATGCATAATCTGAAACTATTCCACGCAGAAAATATACGCCTTTAATTTATCGAAGCTGAAAGTATTTTAAAATTGAAAAATATCAATTCCGGTTCGTAATTACGACTTCTTATCGTACACAAATGAATTGTCCAATTTTCGTCGAATTTTTAACTCCTCGTCCAACCACGTAGCCGTGTTGCGCACCGATCGTAGACCCTCGCTCTCTAATCGCCGATTAAATTTAATGTTCGTGACGTAACATCACCACGTGATCGCTCATTGTCGCTCACGTCACTACGTTCAGTATCACGGACTTGGTTCGTTGAAAAAAGGAGGAAATCAGTGGGTTTCGAACCCATTTTGTAAAATAAAGAACAGAAATAAATCGAAGGGGTTGCCAATCACGGGGGGAATGGACTCGTTTATGCGGGCTAAACCCCGCACGCTCGGGTATAAGGGATCGTCGGAGACGAACCCCTACAAAGGCGTCCCACTGAAGGGAGCTTAACGCGTTAACGTTAGGAACCACCCGAGCTGGGCAGAAATACTTGAGCAAATCCAGGTATTTATGTCTCGAGAAACAAGAATTAAAAAAAAAAATTATAATGATCGTAACGTAAGAATCGTCATGGAAGTTACCGCGTTTACGTTCTCAACCACCAGAGCTGGACCGAATTACTAAAGCAAATCCAGGTATTTATATCTGGAAAAAAAGAGAATTTATAAAAAAAAAATAATAAAAAAAAAAACTGATGGATTTGGCCGAAATTATTTTCGGCCAATTCCGTCAGTTTTGTGACGATCCATGGGTTACGATCATTTTTTAATTAACTTTAAGAGTGCGAAAAAACTTGCAAAATCGACGGAAAACATTTTTCAGGGTAGCCACTCAAATTTGCTATTTTTCAGATTTGTTTGAAACCTGACAAATTTTTAAGAACAGTAATTTACTGATCTGGAAATACAACTATAACTACACATTCTTTAATCATACTTTCTAAAAATAAAGATTTACTTTATTTAAAAAAAACAAGTATAACAGCCTGCAACTTTTCATTTAGACAGAACTTTTTTTCTGTTTCAACTGGCATATCTGTTGTTCAATAGCCTCTTCTTCAAGATGGGTTTCTATCCTAAGCATTTTCTTGCTTTTCTCGAGGTTTTCTATTGCCGTGTTAAGTTTTCGTTTTTCAGATCGCTTTTTTTCTTCTTCATTCTGTAGTTGACGTTTTTTTTCTAGGTGCTCCTTGTACCTTCTGTATGCTTGCTTAACAGATTGTGCCATCTTAGCATTAATAACAATTGAGCAGACACCTTCTGCTTCTTTAATTCCATCATATACCCTCCGTTGACTCACCACTGTTTCCTCCAACAAATTCTCAATGAGCAAGGATTTGTTTATAGAAAAGCCACTTTCAACAGATGCATTTCCATGTGAAAGGATTAAACAGAGTTTGATTACTTTCCATAGCTCTTTGTAGCTGGCATTCTTTCCTAATAAACCGTTAAAAAACTCGTCTAGCCCAAAGTTATCACATTGATTTGAAAGATATTTTTCAAACTTAGTCTTGAACTCTGGTGTTGTATTTGCAGCTTCAGCTAACTTTGAATACTGGGACTTCGCTTTCTCTGCCTGTTGGTCAGTGATTCTGCCAGCCTCATGTAGTGTTTGAAGTGTGATGTCCATTCGACCTTTCCCAATTGACGGTTTATTGAAGATGATCAAAGGATCTAGAGCTGACAATCCACGGACAAATTTAAACTTTAGCGGGCATTTCTCAAAAAGCTTGTTAACCATTCTTACTATCACATTTCTGCAACAGAACAAGAAATCGGAAATAGCTCATTCACTGCAGCCATTGTTTCCTTCTGCTGTCCTCAACAGCTTCCGTGTTGCAAAACCAATCTCAATCTTTTTTCTTTCAAGGAGGTTATCGGTGTTAGCTAGGTCGATTTTCATAAGTTGGAAACCAGTGGTGGCTTTCTGTAAAACTTCAGGCTTAACAATACGACTCATTTGTTTACGGATCATTTCATGGAGATCTTCATATAGATATCGAACTAGCGGCCTTGGGGTCTGGAAGCGCTTAAGAAAATGTTCGCAATCGGCTGCAACTGTCTTAAAAAATGCCATTTTGCATTTCATCAGTTTGTCTGCTACAGCTGCTTTCACCACTTCTGCAGGCTTGCTGTTAGGTAACTTTGCTGTTGTTATATATTTCTTAACATGATCAAACACCTGAATGGCTTTATCAAGGCACTTGACATTTTCCACCCACCTTGTTGCACAAAATTTTAAAGGGATAACTGAAGTCCCTGTAGTGTTCATGAACGCAGAACGTCTAGCTGGTGAATCTTTAAAAAGATAGTACATGTGCCGCAAAACAGTGTTGAGATCCCATTTCACAGATTCTAATCCAGATTTGAAAGAACCATGCACTGTATGTAATCCACACGTGCCTAAATCAAGTAATTCCTTTCCATAATTAT
>JAQGBX010002681.1:0-19562 GCA_034698745.1 Megaphyllum sjaelandicum | reverse complement strand
TGGAAATTAAAAAAATGGAAATTCAAGAAATTTGCGTTAATAGGCTTAAAAACAAAGTTGTTTTTAATCAATTTCTATTACTTCTAATAAATCACACCCTGTAGATTAAAAAAAAGTCATAAAAAATAAGTTGGCACAAATTATGTTATTGTTTCGGGATGTTGAAATTTCGAAGTGACATTACGTAACTTTTAATTTTGATTTAAAAAATCTGAAAAAATTTAGATCATCTAGTTATAATATTGTTTCATTTTCCAAAGTTTCAAAAAGTTTGGATATGGGGATCATAGTGCCGTCTTGAAAGGGTTAAGGTCATGAAAGTCTCACAAATCCATATTAAGAAAAATCCTACCAGTTCTTTTTTTGAAATTGATTCAAATTAGTGTATGGGGCGAAGAAAGTTGGCATTTTCCATGTCATGAGTAGGCAAACGAGGTATACACGTCCATTGTGGGTAGCCTTATCACGTGACATGGTTGGCGATTAAACAAAAACTTTCTAATCTAAAACTTGTCTTACTTTTGCTATGTAAAGCATGTTTTCTTTCCACTCTCCCGGCTTCAGACTTTCCACCTGCATGAATTGTTCACGTGCTTCAACAAATGTAGCCATTGGAATATCTCCAAATAAGGTTGTAGCTACTTTGCGTTCAATCCAAGACAGCTCGGCAACCTGTCAAAAAATTACAAATGGTGAGCTAATGCTCTTATGACATTGATTCATTGTTCTAAAAACAAGAAATTTCTGAAGTTTACTTGCCCCGAAACACCATCGCCCTCTTAGAAAATACAACACGTGATCATCTGGCATAATTCTTATGGCAATGTCTATGTGGTCTTTCACTGCTTTCCCATTCTTCAGCCTTTCTTGTACACTTACATGGTCTGTAGTCTTTGCCATCAGGATGGCATACCTGCCAATTTTGTAATTTTGCAAGTTAATTTTAATACGGACTTTTAAGTACTTGGCCAAGTAATACCACCGAAAATACCCGCACCATTTATGAGTGTGGCCACTGTCTTCGTCTAACGCCAAGGCCATACCTGCGTATTTGACACCTAGAATATGAAAGCATTAAAAAAGTAGATTTTAATAATACGGTAGGACTGCTTGGCCATTAAACGCAAGGGCACATTAAACATTTCCTTTTTAAAAAGCTTATATGGTTTTCTTAAAAGTAGGTAACAGAAAAGCTTAAAGTTGATTTGCAACTGCATATGCATTCGGGATGGCTGTCACTGAAAAATGGCATATTATGTCAAGAGGCTGGTTAACTAAATAACTGCTAGTCTTAGAAATTAATCAGCCAGATTGTTAATTTTATTTAGTTTAACGTTTCAGCAATTTGGAGTAAAACGAACATTAATCCTTAGGTTATAATCAGTTGTATTATATCAAAGATTAAAATTATCCTGGGGACTTTGATAATTTTGATTATGAACTCAAATTTTTGGGATAGCTCTATTAACTGAATTGAAGTCCATTCCTGCTCATTGAAAGTTATAGCCTATTTTTGAAAGAAGTTGTTCATTTTAATGTCCTAAATTAAATTACTACCAAGTTGTATCAAGTTCTCTTAGCATCTTGGAAGGTTCAAACCCCAACCAATTTGGAGAAATTCCCCATTACCCTGAAGAAAGAAGTGTTGCAATTTTAGTTTGTAACTTGGAGCGAAAATTTACTTTAGATCGATGGTATACTTTTCGGGCCCAACATCAAATTTGTGAAAACATCGTTTTCAAAAATGATAGGCGTGAAAAAACGTGAGTTGGCCATTTATGACTTAATAATCTACGGGCATTAACACCAACCTTCAAATATTAAATTCTTCTGCTTCTCACTGTCCTTTTCTGATGCTGAATAAATACTGCATGCTTTGGCTAGTCGCCACATAAACTCTGGATTGCTGATATTCTGTTAGAGAATTTTCATTAAAAATCACGCATATCTAACCCCACTTAAGTTTGTTGAATATCAATTTAGATGTTCACCTCATCCTTCTTTGACAGCAACTGTTCATAAGCTTCTTTCTTCTCTGCATATTCACCATTGAGCAATTTATCAGTTTCTTCAAATAAAGTTGTCAACTGATCTTTCACAAATTCGACAGAATCGACCTTGGCATCTCCATTCAGGGTCGCCCATGAATCATTGGCATCCCTACTTTAAAAAGCACGACCATAAGAGCAAGTTCACTTTACAAGTAGTAATGGAAATTTGTTCTTGAATTTAAAACAAGCAATTGTATACATTTTTGGATACTTCATTTATTATAACTTCAAGGCACATGACCTCGGTCTCAACTCTCATCCGAAAGATCTGCCACTTAAGAGTATTTCACACATCCTCAAAATTCTTAACGATCTCGACCAGAGAGCTAGCCCCACAATCTAGGGTCAAGAAACAAGCACGTGACCACTCGGCCATCGACGCTGGCAGACCAAACTCCGCAGCATTCAAGAATTAAGGGGATTGGCAGCGAGCCACCGAGCAAGGTGGCTCGTCTTGCATTCGGTAGACCCAGGTTCGATTCCCGGGTTGGCCATCCTCGATTGTGGTTTTTCATGGCTTCCCACAATTTCTCCAGGCGAATGCTGGGATACTTCCTATATTAAATCGGCCATGACCATCCCATCCTGCTTGTTAAAATCCCAAATACGGGAAATATAACTAAATTGTGATGTTGGGGTCAATCATCACCAGACTGCTTAGTCTGATCCCCCATGCCACATGGTACTATGCCCTGACTGCAGGGTAAAGAATTGAATTGACAGGTGTAACTGCAGAGTGGTTGATTGCAATGTTCTGCAACCACAATAGAGAAAACATACGAGGAAATTGTTGCCACTTGGTTCCGGTATATACCGGTAAAACGTTACGTCCTTACATGAGCTTAGGTTTGCAGAAACAAAATAGCAACATGTACCTCTATGTTTCCTCCAGTGTGGGTACCGGCATGCTTTAGACATAAAAATGGCTCTTGCAAGACTCTTGACATTCATACCCTTCCTCTGAAACATCATAATACTCCTCATTGTCTTCACTGCTGCTTAATCCCAGTTGGACGGAGTTGCGCTCGAGAGCATCTTGCCTATCGGAATTTCTCATTTTTGGACGTTTGTACACGCTCGCAGCTGCACTGGCTTGGTTCTTGGACGTGGCTTTCAGGTCTTCGATGTCCTGTCGTAGACATTCGATTGTTCGTGTTAGATGGGTCAGCTCCCTACTCACGCAAGTGTTGTACTTAAAATATAGGTATAAGCCGCTGACGCCAACAACGACTCCAGCTCCCAAAACTGCTGCCAGAGTGAGACGATCTCTTATGAGGGGCTCCATTACTCTTTCTCATTTGCTTCCTCACCAATGTTGAACTTTACAATGAGCAAGGTCTGCCTAATTACTATAATTTTTAAGATAACAAATGCTTGTGATAAGAGCTAGCTATATGCGTTCGTTGCACGGAAACCTTGAAAACATCACCATTCTTCACTTGATTTAACTTGTCACGAATCCCTTCCGTTTTATACTGTTTGGATGTACGTATTAATTAGAAAGACAAACATGTTTACGACCAGCTTAGCAGATGCATACTTATGGATGCAGGATTCAACCCCAGGAGCGCGCCGCTAGTTTCCAAGGTCGTTATACGAATTTTTACAGAAGGTTATTGGCTCTTATAAATTTGGATACGTGCAAAGTTTAGTTGATTTTTAGATTGTTGGTGTTTTACGCAATAAATTTGACGAATCAAATTCGTTTTGTCGTGAGTAATCGTGAACCGAATGCATTATATCATAGCCTGGTCACAGCACAGTATAACGCGCGGGAAATTCAAAATCATACGTACATTGGTAGTCGAGTTCGGCTATTCAGATTCTTTGCTTCTCTTGTTATAGTTTTGTTCGGCAATTCATTCTTGCCAGTTCCTATAAATACTGCATAACCATACTTTAAAAAGGAGCGGGAAATGTCTTCAATTACTGCAATTTGCAGCAGGGTTCACCCGAATCTGGAAAAGTCAGGGCCTTGAAAATATCTGGATGTTGAAAAGGCAGAGAAAATCGACTTATTTTTTAAAAGAAAAAGTAAGGAAAATTCAACGTATCAATTTTGTCACGTATGTTGACATAATGTGGACATACTGTAATTTTGTCGCGTCACAATCCAAAATTAATGTTTCCACAAATTTGCAAAATTTTTACCATGTGGACATACTGTAATCTTGTCACGTCACAATCCAAAATTAATGTTTCCAAAAATTTGCAAAAATTTGTACCATTTTCAGAGGACAAAGTTGCACAATTTTCAACAGTTTCAGAGGACAAATTTGTAAAATTCTCAACCTTTTCGGAGTGCAAATTTTCTACATTTTCCGAATATCCATTTTCAAAATTGTGGTGTTCATTTTCAAAAATTTTGACAATTGTCATTAGTGAATTTTGCAAAATTGTGGATAATATTTGCATACGTCAATTTTGACATTGTCATTTATCAGATAAACCTGGAAAAGTCAGGGAAGTTGAAAATGAAATTTCTGGGGAACGTGGAAATCAACCTAATGTGAGTACTAAATAACGTACCTACAGTTAGATGATACAGTATATCCAAAATATCGGCCAAAGTTAATTCCGTTAAATTTCCACAAGGTGGGTTTGGCAAAACAAACACTGTACGTGCTATTTGCTTGTATAAGATTTTTATCACAGGCTAGGATTCAAGTCGACATACTATATGCTGGAAAATTGTCTAGTGTGCGAAATCAAGTTTTTCGTTAAAAAAAAATTATGGCTGGTAATAAAAGTATTAACTAAACAAAACTCACTACATACAGATAGAAACTTTGGCAGATTTATTCCGATGATATTTGTGGGAATAAATCGTGGGATAAAATTTACAGTATGTTATTTGCTAAGTTAAGATATTTTTTATTAATTATCGACCAGGGCAACTTTTAATTCGAAGTTCAAATAAAAAAATCTCCAGCAAATGCTTAGCGGATTGATATCCATGCTGGAGAATTTTTTTTTAACGAAAAGTTTTTTTTTTTTTAAAGTCTCACGTGCTGGTAGAAACGTTGACAGATTTATGGCGAATTTGATTGGGCCTAAAAATCTGCACTTGTGTACACTGAGTGTAAGTTTCTACACTCGTTTCAATCGGTTGAACAACATGCATACTTCAGTGTAATCAGTGCGCCCTACGTTCCGTGTTCGATTGGGTTCAATACGTGCACTGAGTGTACACGGACTACACTGACGAGAGATACGGTGTAGTCAGTGAATCCAATATGGCGGACCGTTGACATCATGAGTTTGCACGGCGCTAAGAATTTCATGAGTTCCAGTTGAACTGGCTAGCCAATTGCACTGCACTAGTGGGCCCAATCAAATTCGCCATTATTCAACTGTAATTATCATCTCAATGAATCTTCCAAAGATTTTCTTGAACGTGGCGCCGAACTGGCGGGTTTGGATTCTGGAAAACATATGTTATTTGGTTTGACAATAAATCTATCAAAGTTTCTATTTGCATGTTATTTGCTTAGAATATATTATTTTATTTCTAATAATGCTTTGTACAGTATTTTTGATGGGAAAACTACATGCACCGACATGTCTGCCTAGCTGGTAAAATGGTGCCAAATTCAAATTTAGCGGTATTTGCACCAAGAATGACATGGCTCCACTAAATTTCCGAATTCACTTTTCTCTAGTCGTTGATTTTTATACTTGGGCATCTGGCAACATTGGAAATTGCAAATGGCGACCGGAGACGCTAGTCGATTGTGTGTAACTGGGCGTTTTATTCGTAAAATTTGGCTTTAATTTCGATAATTCCTTCGAAAAACCCGGGACATATGGTGACAATGGCCGTAACCAAAGACAGTAACATCGTAAAAATCGCCATTGTGTCGAGTGACGACCTGTACAACGACACTCAACAGAACACCCAGTTCATCGAGTTCGACCAAAAGCGACCTTTGACATCCATCATTCAGGAGTTATGCGGAAATTGGAACGTTGAAAATTGTGACCAGTATGGCTTGAAGTCGTACGACGTCCCGACCGGTCTGCAGGCAGTCGGTCGCATACGTCGCGATGTGACGGATAAGATACTTTACGTGAACGAGAAAAACCGAAACGACGTGAAGAATGGTTCTGTACTTTGTCTAGCCTTTTCGCCATCGAAAACTGCGCAGGACATCCTAGAGAACGTGACAAAAGGTACCAAGGAAGTTACGAAGGAGTATTTAAGTCGCTTATCAATTCTTGCTGCTGACCCCACATTTGCGCAGGAATTTATTAACAAACAAGGTTTGACATTACTCATATCGAGCATTGAATCCGGAACTTTCAAAGATGACGCATTGGCTTTTTCCCTAACCTCCTTTATCATGCTGATGGAGCATGGCAATATCTTCTGGGATGTGCTAGAACCAAACTTCATAAAGACCGTCGCGAGTTACGTAAGCAACAAGGACACTGCCAAGTCGATCCTGAAGTCTGCTTTGAACATCCTGGAGTGCGTTGTAGTGAATAGCAGCAACAGATACCAGTTAGTGGAGCAGCAGGTAACCCTACCCAACATCATAATGCATTTATCGTCGAACGACATCCAAATCCAGCAATACGCCATTGCTTTCATAAATTCTCTGCTCCTAAAAGCGGATCCCCTCAAGCGCAAGTCCATGGCGGCCACGCTTACCTCCCGCCAGGTGCGATCCCACATTCCCCTCATCACCGGCTCATGCGGGGCAGAAATGCTGCACCAGTTGTACGTCTTGCAAACGATTCTATTTAATCAGCTCGAGGAGCGCATGAACACAAAGCTGGACCCTCAGGACCACACGGAAGTGAACAAGATAGTCGAGCTGCGCAAGTGTGCGTTTGATTGTGAGGATCCTGCGAAGGATGCCGCTATCAAGAAGCCAGGGGGAATTCCTGCCAAAGATTACAAGAAGCTGGGGTTTCGCAGCCACACCAACCCGGCAGAAGATTTCCAGGAAACGCCGCCTGGGGTCCTGGCGTTGGACTGCATGATGCACTTATCCAAGTACCATCCCCAGAATTACACCAAAATAGTGTTGGAGAATTCGTGTCGGTCGGACGAGCATGAATGTCCCTTCGCTCGCACCAGCATTCAACTAACTAAACTATTATGTGAGATCCTTAAAATCGGAGAGCAACCTACAGAGCAGGGTTCAGTCTACTATCCCATGTTCTTTACACAGGAGCACCCGTTTGAGGAGTTCTTCTGCATTTCCATCATGTTACTTAACAAGACATGGAAAGAGATGAGGGCCACCATTGAAGATTTACCAAAAGTATTAAGTGTGGTAAAGGAGCAAATAACCCGGGCGCTGCCCACGCATTCCACGTCTATGGAGACCTTCAAGGGGAAGCTGAACACACTGACGTACAACGAGATCACCAACATATGGCAGCAGGAAAGGAATTACCGCGAGGAGTGGGTCTCCCAGGCTAAACCAATCAAGGACCTGCGTGAGCACATCACACCTGAAATCACGGATCTAATTCAACAACAGCGGCTGAATTACCTGGTGGAGGGAGCCATGTTTACCAAGTATTCGGCGAAGGGTCAGCGCATCAAGGACAAGTTTTGGTATTGCCGACTTGCCCCCAATCACAAAGTTTTCCATTATGGCGACTGCAGCGAAAGCGCCATGCCCAGTTTAGAACAGCTTCCGAATAAGATTCCGGTCGTTGACATCAAGTCGTTGGTGGTTGGTAAAGAGTGCCCTCACATGAAAGAGTTCAAAATCAAGAAGTCCACTGCCCCCTTGGCCTTTTCGATTCTTTTGGATTCTGAGCAGGGCTCGTTGGACTTTGTCGCACCCAGTGAGCAAGTGCGGGACCATTGGACTGATGGGATCAATGCCTTGTTAGGACAGCCCATGTCGAGCGAAGAAAATAAGATTGATCTTGAGACCTTGCTCAACATGGACATCAAGTTAAGGCTGCTTGATACAGAAGGAATCAAAATTCCGGAGACACCACCCATCATTCCACCAGATCCACCAAATTATGATTTCTACTATGATTACAAGTGAGCCCTTTGTCAGTCATTCCTCATCATTGGATTTTCCGCGTGCTACATTGTTCGTGCGCATTTTTAGTCATTTGCTTAAATATCATAATTTATTAATCACAATGTTTACTGACAGGCCTATGTAATCTTACATGCAAATATTAATATAAGTTTTACCTTCATTTAATATTTTATATTTAATGTAATAAGGAATCCTTTTATATTATTGATCATACGTTTATGAACGTCTTGTATTTTATTGGCGTTCGTTGGCATCCTATAAGCTTTAACATAGATGTTTTAAAAGATGTGCTGAACTAAAAAAAACAGCCCCTTTGAGACCCTACAAAAAAGAAAGTTTTGGGCTTGTATTGTAAAACCCAATATAAACCTCAGATATCTTGCCTAAAGAGTTTTTGGCAGAACAAATATTTTAAACAGCTCAATACCACAAATTGTATGTAACTTAGTCTATTACCAATTCAGTGGCCACATGATAAACATGATATGCCTCATTCACAATCCATCGATGAACGGTGGCTAGGTGCAAAGTGAAATTTCTGACGTCATTTTGTCGTCATCTCCACCGTTCGTTGATATCATTGTGAATAGGGCATTATTACTGAGGTTAATAGCCTACTGTTTTTTCGTAATTTTAAAATGCCCATTATTTATTTAGGTTCTTAGTTCCCAGACTCATTATGTTTGTAATTTCTCAGTATTACCCTTAATGTATTTATATTTTTATTGATATTAGAATCAATGTACATGTACACGTAAAGCATCCATAAATATCAATTTATTAAGATAACATTTTGAGAACTTTGATCTGAATACTGATTTAATTTTTTTACCCTATTTCTTAATAAGAGTACATAGTCTTTTGTATGGATGACATTGCATTTCATAACGAGTGGCAATTATTTGATAGACAACATGGTAAAGCTTTCTCACTGATGCAAATATCCTTGGACACAGTAGTGCTAACAGAAGCGGATTAGATTCAATGATCCAAAATGGTCATGAATAAAAGTACTTTCTCCAGTGTATGATGTATGAATGACACTTTTAGATACACAATTTCTGGTTGCTTTAATACCCAAATTTTTATACAGTAATATTACAAAAAGGTCAAACCTTCAACCTCTTTCAAGTTTAAATATTGTGTTCAGGGACATTTTATGCTTTAATTTTGGGCTTGAAAGGATCAAGTAGTAAGTTGTGACTTAAAATAAATTTCATAAGATGTCACTTATTATGAGATATTCATCATTATTAAAGCAACGCAAAACAAATTTCTGATATTCAATTAAAAACATTTTGCCATATTTAACAGGCTTGATAACCCTGCAGCTGGTTAATTAATAACTTATATCTTCCTCGTAATAACTTCATTCTTCTCAATCTAAGGTCTTCATTAAAAAAACAGAAAAAAAACTTGTGAATATAAAAATAAGTGCTGTCTGTTTTCTTTTTTTAACTATTCATCTAGACACTTTCAGGGTGCAACTTCAATTAGGCTTACATCAGATTTGCTGTTGGCTGAAGATGATGGAGATTCCAGCTCTATTGTGACTGGTCCATCGTTCTGTATATGAACTTGCATTAAGGCTCCAAATTTTCCATCTGTCATATTGGTGTAAAAAGAAATGGTTAAATCACAACCAGAATTTGCCATTGCAAGTAAGATCAGCCAGTTGTCAATATAATTTTTATTATACCAACCTTTAACTAAGTCTGGTTTATATGCCTTCTTTAACTGCTCTATGAAATCAGAGTACAATTTTTCTGACTGTTCTGGACTCATTGATAAATGAAAGTCTGGCTTATTTCCTTTCAGTTTGCAATATAGTGTAAACTAATCAGACAAGACAGAAAATAATTTTTAATATTATAAAATTGGGCACTGTAAACACATTAACTGCTTTAACTTACCTGACTAACACACAGGATTTCAAAGTTATAATCCTTTATGCATTTATCCCATCTTTTTCCACTTTCATTTTCAAAAACTCGAAGATTCAACAATTTTCTTATCCTAGAGAACACTCCCAATGATTAACAATAAGTTGATGCAAATAGCATGTCCCATGAATGGTCTCACACTCACATGAATTGTATGTCATTACTGGTGTCATCTCGTGATATACCCAGCAAGATGCATAGTCCTTTTCCTATAGAGCTAATAACTTCTCCATCAACTGAAACATAAATTATTAATAATTACCTTTTGATATCATCAACATGGGTTAATGTCTTATTAGAGGTAGGCATATACGCACATTAGATTCAGCATTTTATTCTCAGTTAATAGATAAGAAATTTTGCTTTAATATGATAACTGCAATTTTGGGGGTCCACTGCTAAAGGGAAGAGTAGGCCTACCTTCCCAAATAATCAAAATTTGAAATAAAAAAATCGAATAAAATCACAATCCCTGATTTGCTCTACATGGATCTGATAATTTGTCCTTTCCAATTATTTGTAATTTTTTTTAAAAAAAACAAAATATGTTGTGTTTGTAAACAACGATAGCGTACAAAATATTTTAAATATGCAGCTCAAATTTGGCGCCCTTTTTCTACTGTACAAGTATGGTAGGCCTACTACTAGTGTATAGATTCAAATACATTCCCATACTAGGGGTACTCAAAAAGAAGCTTTGCAAATCTCACTTCGGCAGTCGTGAAGTCACGTGTGCAATCAGTGATAAACCTGAGTGATCTTAACCCAATTAGCGTGTCAATTTATACACTCGAGACTTCACAACTGCACAACTTCACAACAATATACGTAAATGTGATGCAATGCAAATATTTACCTGAAACACTAGCTTGTGTTACTCTTTGAATTATTGCCTTCATATTTTTAAACAACTATATTAAAAATAAATTTAATTCCGTACGTCAAATTATTCACAATCATCACACAACAAAAAAACCGGGAAACAGTGAGACCGGGCGACATTTCCTGATTTCCCCAATTTAATGTTCATATTTTTATAGCCCAAATGCAATCATCAATCAGTTAAAGAATTATTTTATATATACTAATTTTGTTCTGATGTTGTTTTAATGACTTTACAAAACTTAACATGTATAAAAACAAAGCCTTTTATTTAAGAACGACACGGTGAAATCCATGTTTCAGCTTTGCTATCTTGTCAAATTGATGTTTCACAAGCCAATCAAATATATCCACAGAATTCTGGATTGACCTGTCATGGCTTCTTACGTGGCAAAGACGAGGCAGTGTTGAAAATGCTTCTGATATTTAATTCGCGATGTATTACGCGTAGATAAAATGCGTGATGTAATTTGTAATCACTAATTGCAATCACGCCGGTGCAAAATGCCTTCTTGTTTGGCTTCGTACGTTTCAGAATCGATGCCGCAAGTGTAAGTGTTCTACAGCTGGGACGTTTGTGCTGTACTGTTGTTGTTTCAGTTATTTACATTTTATATAAACTCAGCGATAATGAAGCATAAATTGTGCAGTGCTATAATAGTGTTCGAAGGCTTGCTTTTAGTGGTGGTTTTCCTGCTAATTGCTACGCAACCTTTGCCGTCAACTGCGGAGAAAAGCCCACCACCCGAACAGGGCCATAAGTCGAGCGATGGGTCGAAATTAAACGAACCCCCCAAAAGCAATAAAGTACCGGATGAGAAGCCAGTTGTGGAGAAAGATTCGTCATCTTTTGCTAGTAAACACGGTGTAGTGCAATCAAAAACAAGCGAGCAAGTTGATGATGCACATCAGAGCCACGAACATGCTTCCAAAAAAGGGGAGTCTGCCTTGGATGGACTCAGTAAACCTGCTAGAGACTCACAGAGTAGGGAAGAAGAGGAATTTCGAAACAATAACAATCAGGATGAAAGTGGCGGCGAAGGTTTGGTGGATAGGGAATCTGCAGATAATTTACTGGGGGACAGCTTAGTGGTTAATACAGTTGCAAGAACGATGGTGATTACTGGGACAGTAAAAGAGGTTGCCTACAATTTGGCAGATGAAACTGAAAGTGACGATGACAGCGATGATGTGCTGCGCAGCAAGCAACGCACAACGTTTCCCGAAAAAGAACATCCTCCGGCCAGGGAACTCACCGATGAAGAAAAGCTAGGTAATGTTAATTGCGCTTTATGATGCTTAATCTGCATTGTGTTTGGTATAAAGGGGATCATTTATGTAAATACAAACAACCAAAAAGTTTGTTTTCATTTATTAATGTTATTATTTTTGAAATTTCTTGCAGCCAAAGAATTATACGAGCAGGCCAAAGGCATACTCAATGCAACAAAACCAAACAAAAAGAGGTAAGGTAACATCAAACTAAAGTGGCAGGCAGCTGCCAGGGGGTAGAATTTTGCATCCAAAACAGATTTGTCAGAAAATCTTTGGGTGAACAAAGTTATGTTCATCGATTAATCATTTCGATCATCCAAATAAATTTCTGGCAATTGATGATTTCTGACTCAACCTGTGGATGTAAATAAAGTGTTAATAATACTATGTATATCTAAAGAATTCCCTCATAATATGTTCATTTTAGGGCTTATCAACTGCTTGAAGAAGCAGCCAAGTTAGGCCATCCAAGGGCTCAGGAGATGGTTTCCTTTGCATTGATGCTAGGAGATGCCTTGCCACAAAATTTAACTGCAGCCAAGGAAATGCTGGAAGATTTAGCCATGAAGGGCTCTCCGAAAGGGCAGATGGTATGTGCTTTTTATGCGGTTGTTGGCCACACTTATGTTATTAAATAACTAATCATGGTGCAATGATATCAATAACATTATTTTATTACTTAATTCTTAAGGGTTTAGGATTTCTTTATGCCACAGGCCTTGCTGTTAATTCTAGCCAAGCTAAGGTAAGCCTTGAGATGTTAATTGGTTTTCATTTATATCAGTCTGTTAAAAATGTGATTTTTTCCATTTTTATTACAACAGGCATTGGTCTATTACACGTTTGCTGCTCTTGGTGGAAATCTTTTCGCCCAAATGTCATTGGTATGTAAAGTGAGATTCATGCCTTGAATCTTCTAACTAAACTTATTTACTGTATTTTTAGAACATCATAAGGTAAACTAGAGATAATTAGTTTGAATGTGTCAAAGAACTGGCACTATTTAAATGTGAATTCGCATGACGGGTATAAAATAAAATGTTAAAATCCCTCTTCAACAAAGTTACCTGAAGTGTACAGTGGAAAACCATTTACAAATTTAGAACTGACCCATCCAGTATTAATCTCATTTTGCTGTATTTCTGGCATAATATATTCACACGTTTTGTAAATGTATTTTTTGTTATCATTTGGAAAACAGTATAACAACTCCGCATTTTCCTTCATGGTTTCCAATATAATTCAATGGGTATTTTTGAAAAATGTGATCACTTCAATGCCATTTCTTTCTCAAGTGTAATGGTTGTCCAAAGCCAACAATTTTTTCCTAGAGACAAATCTCAAGATGAATTTCTGTTTTATGCATGACATATAAATGTTTCCCCACATATTAGATAGTGGGTAATTTGCACTCAACCCCAAATGCATATCTGGAATCTCGAAAACAAAAATATTCCAAAATAAAATTGTCTTGAAATGTTCAATTTTAATAGCTGCTTTTTCTTTATTTACTAATCATCATCTTGCACTATGCCTAATTAACCTTTGAAAACTAATTGGCTCTTATAGGCTTATCGAAATTGGGCTGGAATAGGCATGGCCTCTAGCTGCGAATCTGCATTAATGTATTACAGGAAAGTGGCCAATCAAGGTGAATCATTGTTGATGATTTCACGTCTACGTGCTTAACCATCAGCATTTCTTCTAATGAATATTGTATTTTTAATTGTTGACCTTTAGTTGCGGAAGAAGTAACTCTATCTGGTGGTTCTGCGATTCAGCGAATCAGACTCTTGGATGAAATTGAAAATCCAGGCTCATCGTCTCAAATTTTGGAAAACGACCTTATTCAGTATTACCAGTTTCTAGCAGAGAAAGGAGACGTTCAGGCCCAGGTAAATTTCTATCACGTAACCTTTGTTAATTTTGAAATGTATTAAACAAAGTAACATTTACTGCCTATTTAGAGTGATCATTTTTTTACCCAATAAAAGATAATATTGGTGGCAAATTCATTTGGGAAGTTAAAAAAAGATGAAAATTGGCAGATTTCTAAAGGATTTTGTCCTTATCGTTTAGGTGGGTTTGGGTCAGCTCCATTATCAGGGTGGGCGAGGCGTCGAACAAGACCACCAACGAGCTCTCACCTATTTCACTCAAGCTGCCGAAGCTGGAAGTGCCAATGCCATGGCTTTTTTGGGAAAGGTGCGTATTGTGTTTTTAAGCGGTAGAATAAGTTTCTAAATCTTCTGTAACTGAAAACATCTCTTGAATATTTTGTCAACATTTAAATTGTTAGTATTCAGAATTTGTATCAGCCTAATGATTTTTATGGCATTATTTTACAAATGGATATAAAGTCACCTCAGTTAATTCAAAATATACTAGGAACAATATTGTTCTTAAAAAAGAGCAGTATGACTGACTGTCATTGAAACTAAAAAAAATGGCCAATTCAAAACAGTATTGCTACAATTAAAAATGCTACATTTCTGATTATTTTCATGATTTATAATTGATTAGATGCACATGGATGGAGGTAGTGTTGTAAAACAAGATAATGAAACAGCATTGAAATACTTTAAAAAGGCAGCAGATATGGTAAGATAAGGCCTTATGACTTTTACCCATGAATTTCAGTTTTCTGTGTAAATTTTCCTAATGATAAATTTAATACAGGGCAATCCAGTTGGTCAGAGTGGATTGGGCCTGATGTACCTTTATGGAAAAGGAGTCGAAAAGGTAAACCGAGCAATTTGTAGACTTAATTTCATGCGTTACAGATTCTCCTGAAAACGATTGTTAACTTTTTTCTAATTTTACTAGGACTACTCTCAAGCCTTCAAATATTTTGCTCAAGCTGCAGAACAGGGTTGGGTTGATGGACAGCTGCAATTAGGAAACATGTATTTCAGTGAGTTTTATAAAATCTAACATAATTTAATAATCTTTTAAAGTTGGAGATACGAACAAATATATATATATACTTCTTTTTTTTTTCCGCCATGATTTGAAACCATCAAAACCGCTAAATCATTCAAATGATTACTTTAAAATTTAAATTCTAGCTTTTCTTTTTTTTATCTTTCTGTTAGTTTGCTGTTTGTGAATTATTCTAGCGCACATGTTTGAATATTCTCAAAATTTAGCTTACAAAACAATATAATGTTTTATTCAAGAAATATGTGAAAAAATTGACTGATCCTTTAGAAATTTTTGCCAAGCAAAAATTTTTTTATCCTAATGTATGAAGTCAAAGAAAAAACATACATCGATGAAAATGGCATTGGAATAAATGGGTTTAAGATACCCCACTTAATGAAAATGAGTAAAGACAAATCTTGAGGTTGCAAAATTTACTGGGGTTGCAAAGAGCATTATCCAGATAGCCTGTTTTTGGAAGTGTTAATTGGAAACAAAGTGATTGTATTAATTATATCCTTGGAAAAACGTTTGGTTATTTCAAGCATTTAACTTTTAATATATTTACCATTGTGGATGCAAACTGGAATGGCAAGATATTTCGAGCAAATTTTTTTAAAGTATTATTTTTATGTAAAGGTGGCTTAGGTGTTCGGCGCGACTACAAGACTGCTGTGAAATATTTCAATTTGGCATCTCAATCTGGGCACGTCATGGCTTTCTATAATCTGGCCCAAATGCATGCCACTGGAATGGGAATGCTCCGATCTTGTCATACTGCAACAGAAGTATGGGGTTCAATATGGAAATGTCATTTCAGAAGCAACTTATTTGAACTAATAACTCGGTGTTTCATTATAGTTGTTTAAGAATGTGGCTGAAAGAGGACGCTGGGCTGAACGCTTGATGGAAGCTCACAATGATTATCGAGAAGGCAGGATTACAGAATCTTTGGCCAAATACATGCTTTTGGCTGAAATGGGATACGAAGTGGCCCAAAGCAATGCTGCCTACATATTAGACAAACGTGCGTATTTGCTGAATTTTATCAAATTTGCTATAGAATTTGACTAATCATAGTCTTTCCTTTCTTTTCTGTGTAGGGGAGACCGACATGTTTACGGAAAATGAAACTTTGGCCCGTGCCCTTACTTACTGGGGCCGTGCTGCAGCTCAAGGTTATGCAATTGCTCGCGTAAAGCTGGGCGATTATCATTACTACGGGTATGGTACAGGTGTGGACTATGAAACTGCAGCATCCCATTACCGGCTGGCCTCAGAACAGCAGCATAATGCCCAGGCAATGTTCAATTTAGGTTACATGCATGAACAAGGATTAGGAATGAAGCAGGTACAGCAATTCTTTGTTAAGGTTGCATTTACCTAAATGCATAGAATTTGATCCAGTGATTTATCTGCCTACATTTTTAGTAAACATTGGGATCATAAAGTAATGACTTTGTAGAGCTGTATTTATCTTAATATATGGAATAATTTACTGAAACTACGCTCGTTAAAAATAAGTAACAATGATGTAATTACTTTGATATCTATATGCTTTTCTGTTCTTTAAAAAAATGGATACCTTCAGAATTACCGAAAATTAAATCTTAAAAAAAATGTATCCTGAAATTACATTTTGTACTCTGTATTCAGTCTCCAACCCTTCCTTAGTCCGTTTCGGCAAACTCCACTTCCTTTGACATGGCTTCTATAGTTGAATGATTGGGATTACATGATGCAACGTAAATGACACTCGCATTTGTTTATGATCACCCTGTACTGTAGATTTGTTTTATGCCATTTGTTGCCACATATCTGAAGTTTCTCATGTAAATGACATTTATTCGCAACAGGACATTCACTTGGCAAAAAGGTTTTATGATATGGCTGCTGAAACCAGTGCAGATGCTCAAGTACCTGTGGCTTTGGCACTGGCTAAGTTGGCCATCCTATTCGGCATAAAGTACATGCAGGAGGTAAAATACCAGATTGTTTTTCGAACGAAGTAAATAAAAATGTAAAATGTTTCTGTTAAAAATGATACTTGTTAATATGGCAATTTAACATTTGTTGCAGTATGACTGGGGAAATCTCTATCTGGATCTGGATCACATTTTAGGCCCAGACTGGGATCTTTACATGATGACGACAATGGTTGTTTTGCTGGGTATCGTCTTCTACGTCCGACGAGCACCTTAATCGGCATCCCATAGTACAAGCTGCAATTGCTTATCAGAAGTCTGTGAATCATGACTAGTCAGATTTTTTTCTACGTCTCGGTTTGGAAGGTGATTGTGTTGTTCGGTTTATTGTTAAATCTGCCATTTGCATACCGAGTGCACAAACTGTTCAATCGATAAAGTAGTGGATCTCTGAACACCATTTCTCTACTGATGCGCCGTTTCAACCCATCTGGGTCAAAAACTGATGTGATAATACACAGCGAGCAAATCGTTAGAAAACTCCAGTGTTCCGCTAGCTAGATACAGGGATAATGCCGTGACATTTTCTGTAAATAATCCTCATCTGAAGTTTCTGTAGTGTTAGGCCTGTTTAATCTTGTTCTCAGATTGGGAAGACTGCCTCGTCAAAATCGTGTACGTGTGATATATAATGGGAATGAATGCTAGTAATTTTTGACTTGTTCTTTGAGGGAAAGACTTCTGATAAAATGTTGGTTCTAAAAGTTTCATTGTTTCGGTTCTATTAAACCGTACATTTTTTTTTTTTTTGTTTCCACCTGATAATTGTCATTTTACTGCAACCCTGTTACATGTCAAGAAAATGAAAAATAAAGGGCTGGACTCCAGATTCTAAGAATTCAAGTTTTAAAGGTTTTCACAAACCTTATTTTTCTATGAATAAAATAGATAAATGGATATCAAATTTTCATGAGAGGAAAAAAATAAGACTAAGTTCAATTTGCAAATTGACATCACACAAGGACCTTGATGGTGTACAGTAGAAACGTCTTCAAATACATCATTGAGACGTTATAGACCCTTGGTTTGCTGTACTGTCACCCAATCTTAAGATTGTTTTTTTATTTTGAATTCAGAATAAAAAAAAATTTGCCAATTACTACCAGATGCCTTTTATTGGAAATGCTTCCTTGCAATGACTTTGTTACAAGGAGAACCCTAGTTTATTCAAGAGACATGTTTCAAGTAATTGTCACATCATTAATTTGTTGTTGTTAATAGAAATTGAATGAGAAACTGCGAAGAGCCAATCAAGTAACCAACAAATTAATTGCGTTTAGGTCTTGACACTTTTCTCGATTTATGTCAAATATTTTGGAAATTTGAGGATATAGATATACTTTGTTAAGTAAAGTCCTGCACCTTAAATGTCAAATTACTATTGATAGCCATACTTAACATAGCAAATGCAGCTACATGTAGCCTAGTTGTTAGTTTTATTACATTTAATTCTATAATTTAAAAAAAATATAATTTTGCCGTAAAAATTAACATTGTAATCCCTGTATTGGCTTTGTCAAAATGTTTTAGAAAATCATTATTTCAAACATTCTTTTTGCCTTCTATTTCAGAATTTTTAATTTACACACTTGAATGCAAAACTAGGCTGTGCCAAGGATTGTAAATGGATTTTGTCTCCAAGAATTCCCCCTTACATCGTTCGATATTATTGGGTGATAATGTAACCATAACAACGAAATGCATGTCATTGGAGGTCAAGATAAAACGAATTAAAAACATGCTATAAATTGCAATGGCGACAGTAAATTTTTCAAACTCAGATAACCTAAGTATAGGGATAGAGACGCTCTTCGAAAAATTGCTTTCATATCTAATTTAATGAATTTAAAAGTCAATGTTTCTATGGTGTCGTTAAGGCCTTGCTACATAAACACCTTATACAGGGTGGCCGCAACGTTTCCTCAAATTTTAAGTTTGTTTTTTTAAAAAATGCCCATCAGAGAATAGATTTTCATTGTCAATTTCATGTTTATATATAACATGCACACGATATGTTATCAAAATTACAATTTTTTACAGCTGCACTAACCTCATAACTAACAGTGGAGTCATCTTTTTGTGAAAAATATTAATGCTTGAATATTTTGTAAATTAAGATAAAAATAGTTGAATAATTAAGCTTTATAATTGGTTCATTTAAACGGGATGTTTAAAGGTAATTAAATTTATCCTAATTTTAAAAGTACTATTCAGTTTGTAGAATTAATTAAAAAAAAAATCCAAAAACATGTACAATTGACTGTATGTCTAACCTTATGTTAGGGATGCAATCTACTTTATGAAATTTTGCACATACGGCAGTAAAAAGTGCAATGTTTTATGATATAAGTCCATATACAATTTTTAAAACAAAGTCGACATTATTTTCTATACACATTCCACATGTACATTAATGGCGAATTCCACTTGTCATAAAAGTGTACACTCGGAGCACCCGAGTGTACACTCGGGCACTCCGAGTGT
>JAQGBX010002680.1:0-19569 GCA_034698745.1 Megaphyllum sjaelandicum | reverse complement strand
AGAGTTAATTGATAACCTCCACAAGTGCTGGTTGGAGATTACAGCTGAGACAACTGAAAATCTTGTCAAATCCATGCTAAGAAGACTTCAAGCAGTTGTTAATGATAAAGGTGGTTCAACTAAATACTGAAACATGACAATTTTTTTAGTTTTTTTTACATTTTGATGTAAAATGTATACTTGTATTGAGTGGCCAAATACTTTTTTTGCCTTAGAAGTTTGGTTATTTTTTGTTATTTATTTTTTATGAGTTTGCAAACATTTTTTGCTTTTACAATATCCTTTAAAAAGCTGTCAGTAATATTACAAAAAATATTTGTAACATTATATGTAAAAATAAACATGTAAATAAAAAAAACATACTGGCCAAATACTTTTTTTGACCACTGTACATTAAAGCATGCAATACATTGTTTACAATTTTATCATGATACAAAGAATTGGCAGCTATTTCTAATTTTTCTATTTTAAACTGCGATCATATTTTGAGACAAGCTATTTGCAACTGTAGCCTACATGGCGCATATACTTACACTATTTAAACTTTAAACGGCAGCAACGACATTCCGAGCTTATATGCATTACTCCATATCATCCTCTGTGTGCTACTGCCCATTTACGGTCAATTTTATATTACGATACTACGGTGCTTGCATTACACCAGGTATGAAATGGGTGATGTCATATTTTGAGACAAGGTCATTTGCAACTATACATGGCGCATATACTTACACTATTTAAACTTTAAATGGCAGCAACGACATTCCGAGCTTATATGCACTACTCCATATCATCCTCTGTGTGCTACTGCCCATTTACGGTCAATTTTCTCGGATATACATGTCGAAACTGATTTACATTCCTCAAAATTCCTTTAAAATACTGCGCCGCTGTAGTGCAATATAAATCGGAAATGAAGGATCAGACAGCGCTCTTACGGAGCGCTTCGTTCCACAACGAATGATCGAGCTAAAAACGATATGACAGAAGAAAGCGCTCTACAAAAACGCTCTCTTGGAAAAAAATCAGACTTCCGGTAGCGACATTTTTCTTTCAAGATTGCAACAGCAGGATACCACAGTATACCTTCTATCTTTCGTTTTAACCTGAAATTTGCCGTTCGTCATTCTTGACGACCACTACATTCCTTCAAGATGAGGCCAAAGATCGGCAACGAACGCCGTGATGAATGGCATTGCGCTCTGTGCTGTCATGTCCGCACGGGAACGATTTTGTTAGGCATTTGGCACTTGGTAAGTTGACATGGATACTGAAAAATGGATGACACTTGGGATGTTATGCGCATTTGCGTTTTTTTTATCGTTTCAGATTTTGCATGTCCTGGCACTTTCCATTATCGCCGTGGTTCTGATTCATCCCGAAATCATTGACAAGCCCCACGACGATGGCGCTAACGACTCGCTGTCAGTCGAGCAGCAAAAAGCTAAAGCCTACGAATATCATTACGAGTACTCGTTTTTCAAGGACTGTAAATGGACCACTCGTAAGTCTTAAGACGTTCAAGTATGTCATAGCATGTTTGGGTAATTTGCTCACGTCTTGTATTACATAGTTATATAGCTGTCAATTGAAGGTTTTTAAGGTATATGGCAAAACATAAATTAGAATGTCCATAAATGAAGTATGACGTCGAGGTCACTGCATTTGACGCACTTGGTAACTACAATGTATAGGTAAATCGTCAAATAGCAAATTTTCACAAGGTCTTTCTAAAGAGTTCCGTTCTTTGCATACAAAAATTCATGCTGATGTTATACATGTTCTTGAACACCAAAAGTTCCAGCTCAGAATTTGGGGACATAGTCAATTAAATTTCAAAGTCTATGAATGGAATTGAATGTTATGAACATTTTTTTAGCTCTGTGTTTGAAAATTTACGGATTCATATGGAAAATAATAAATAATCATGAATTGTCATGCTTGAATCTAGCGTAAGGAAACTAATATCAATGTAAAGTGATTAATTAGAATATTTTTTAATATTTTAAGATGACATCAATGCTGGGATGGCAGTTACGTTTTGTACCTTCCTGATTACCATGCTTATGGTGTATGGGGCAATCAAGGTGATTATTGAGTGTGGCGACCAGTTGATGGGGATATTAACGTGTTGTCAGCTGAACAAGATATTTTTTAAATTTATTTGGAAATTAACACTAGTTTTATATTTTCAAAAAAAAAGTTTTTAAATGTTCATGAACTAACTTCATCTTTTTAAAATTGTGTGAACTCACTGATACAATTAAATAAAATAAGGCCAAAGAAAATTAATTTCTTAACTTGGTGAGCTATAAATCGTAGGAATAATAACTCTTTTTGGAACATTTTCTTCGACTTGCTACATCAGTACAATTACAGCATATGAAAAAAAATTAATTTGTTCCTTATTAACCTCTCCCAGGGTAACCCACGCTACTTGATGCCCTTTTTCTGTCTGCAAGTCTTTGACTTCTGCATTGCTAGTCTCACAGTCATTGGCTACTTCAGTTACATGCCTGATGTCCGTCAAACTATTGTCCAGAATCCAAACATTCCGTTCCAAAAGGAGCTGCTTAAACTGGACACCCAATGGTTGAGCCTGATCGTGTTGATTACTTTCATCTTCTTGATGATGGTCAAGGTAAGTCATCAGATGTTGATTTTTTTTTAATATACCAAAAAATTTAAGTCTTTGTGTATTGTTTGCAACTTACAGGCTTATTTCATCGGTGTTGTTTGGTCATGCTACAAGTACCTAATTTACCGCAATGCATCAAACAACACGGTCGAATACATTGACAACGACACTAGAGTAAGCATTACCTTATGTAAAAATGACAATTACAAAACCGTTATCCAATGTGTGTGCCACAATCTCACCTGCAATGTTTTTTAGGTTCTTATACCTCCACCAGACTATGAAACTGCTTCAAAAGACTCCAAAGAGTTCCTCCCCGTTTGCGCCGTTCCTCCACCACCACCATACACTCCTCGTGAGGAAACCATTTAAGGCTGGCCAGTAATCTCCAAACATAGTTAACGGAACATTCTATATGTTTGAGCCGTTGCAATCCATTTTGAGCGTTAACCTAGCTGAAAATTGATATTGTTACTACTTTTGTTTTCTAATTGTCACGTTTTCAGCTATTTCTACAAGGGAAGTTGTAGCTCTTTTTCTGATAGTATCTGGGTTTCAACGAGATTTCATTGAATACTGGGTATGGTAAGGCAGCTAGAGAACTGAAAATTTGATAAGAAAACCAAGAGAAACTAAGGATGTGTTACTTGACAGCTTGCTAACTAATTAGAAAAACAATGGAATTGTACAGAAATACCAGTAATTTAAATCCAAGATTAAAAAAATTACAACATCAGCACCATGCGTTTTTGTTTGCTCCAAATACATGTACATGTAGATGTTGTTGCTAATCATTGGCTAGATTATCTATTTATAGTAATTACATAAAGGTAGCTGCTTTCAATGTAACTGCATCATGTATCCAGAAAACACAAAAGTTGGTGAATATTTGTACGAAAAAAATAAAAGATAAATTACCTTTCTCAAGGAACTGTAAATGCTGTAAACCATCCAAGTTGGGTAACGTCTGTTGTGTGCACCTCCTAACTACGCAAGCCAAGGTTTGTCCACATGGACAATAAGGCCATGTTAAGAAATTTATATCAAAATTGTCCAAAACTATTTACTATTTTATGTGCATTATAAACATTATGGATATTAATTTACTCATGTATGTGTACATTTATGAAAATTAAACTTCAAAAAACTTTTTGTTATGGTCTGCTATTTGTTTGCCAAAACGTTTTTTTATCAGTTAATAAATTATGGTACATTTGTTACAGTTTATATCAGTGTTCAGGGAAGTTTCATCTAAGTCATTTTGAAAATGTTATATTTTAAAGTATTAGCATGTCAATTTTAAGTGGCTATAAAGACATTTATTTTCCTAAACAAAAAGGAGATGCTTGCAATTTGCATATCAATTTAGACAATCAATGGGCGTTTTTACAATTTACCTGATTGAATAATTTGTCTTTTATAACTTGGGACATCAAACCATGAATTACTTCAATCGTTGTCTTGCAGCTAGAATAATTTGAAGTGACAAACATTAAAGTTATTTGCAGCATGTGAGTATAGTATGAGACGTTCCAAATTTCAAATACACACATAGAAAGTGAAAACTTCAGAATTTCGTTTATAAACACACATTTACAAAGTTAAAATTTAAAATTAAGTTTTTATTTGTCTTGGATTCTAAGTTTTAGGCAAATGCAGTTTTGAGAAAGTCGTCATTCTAATTCACTAATTATTCTCATCTGGCCAAATTGCAGTTAAATGTAAAGGAAAAGGTAATACATAATTACCTGTCTTTCGTGGCCTTAGTTAATTTGTCCTCCATCTTCTTTTCATGAGGGTCCATTCCTAAAATGAAGCCACCACGACCAAGTTGACTTTCTGACTGTTCGAGCTTGTCAGAGAGGTCAAATATCTGGGCAGTTGCATAATCCGCATTCTGTAAAGTAATAAAGTAGATAGATCGCAATTTTTTTCCGAGCCAAGAACTGCTAAACTTGACAAAATGTCCACTTATAAACCTGGCTTACCGTCAGTAGGCTTGAGGTGCTAAGGGTGTTGACCCAATATTTGTTCCACAGGGAATCCAGCAATCGACGATCGAGTGCAGATTTAAAATAAGAAACATCAAGTGAATAATATTGCTTGCAATGCACGCCAAAATCTTCGATTTTATTCAAAGGAATTGTTTGGTATTCAGATGGACCTTCATTTGGAGGTTTATAGCCCTACAATAATAACACAAATGTACTTTCAAGCAGGAATACAAAAACGATGAACATCTATGAAACTGATTGCTCACCTTAGGATAGGTACGAAATGCACCTAAATTAACTTTGCCAGCAGAAATTGTTCTCACTGGATCAATCTAGAACATATAATCCTAAAGGTTAATAATTCTCCTTGCTCATGGATGTTGGAACCAGCAAAAAGAAGAAAAATCTCACCACAATCGCTACAAAGGGCTCTTGGAACTGCTGATTAAGCATCTGAGTGCTAACATCAATGCCAGAAAGCCAGCAGCCGTAACCAGGATGGCTGTGATACCAACCAATCACGTTTTCTAAGCGACCAACCTGAAAAATGGCAACGCTATTGCAGTATAATTTTGTACAGAGCAGACGTCTAACTTCCTGCTTGTGTCTCAATCCCTGTATTTCTCATTTCAAACCTTGATATTTGGTATTAACAATAAAAGAGCACAATCACTCGCTTTATATGATAGTTCTAAAATGATACAATAATCACCTGTTTTGCTGACTCTGTGTAGGCTGCCATATATTCATACGCCTGCGCTTGAGCATTCACTCTCGTCTAGAAGAGATAGCATATGAAGTTTGAACTGTATCTTAAGAAGCTTTTGAAGTATTACACGCATGCACTATAGCTTATTTACACACTTCTGTTCCTTCTACAGGAAGAGCAAAGGAATCCATAGCAATCATTGTGTTGGCATCAACCTTTCCGAGCAGCAGTCCCATTATTTCTAGGGGGCCTCCCGACCTGGCATGCATTACCATTTTTAGAAGAGCCAACGCTGAAATCTTTATATCTTTAAAATAATGCGGGCTAAAATAAAAATACACACATGTTAGACATAAAACAAAGGAACGAATTTCCCCCGTTTTCTTTCAAGAATAGTTATGCTCGAGAGCTATAGCCTACTCTTTATCCCATGGCTTGGCTGTCAATATATCTTGCTGTTGCCGTTTGTTGTATTTATAAATCTCGTCCACAGTTTGTATGGTTTCCATGTTATTTGACATCTCCCATGTCTTCTGGGCCATTTGCGCATCCATTTTTCAACGCTTGGAAAGTAAAAATACAAATTTGCCAAGATCACGCGACACAAAACACAACCTCCGTCGAAGTCTACTAAAATCAACGTGCTAAAACTCGATTTGTGACGAGTTCGAGTCGAGCCTTCACAATTTCTCGAGCCGAGTTTCGAGTACACTCTCAAGTTAGGATGTCACCATTATCCTAACCAGTGTTTATGACATTGATTTCATTAACAAAAGACGCGGGAAGCATAAAATGGCCACCAACACCGTTATAAATGCCTATATTGTAAGTTAAATTATATACTGTATGTAGAAGGAGTATATAATGTTATTTTTTCAAAATAGAAGTTATATAATGCATTTTTTCCGTAATTTGTAAATAATTACATTTTTAAATAACATGAAAGGGTACGTTCACTACAAACTTTAAAGTCAGCTTTTTGCTTTAAAAGAGTGTCGCTTAGTGGTATTGCAGACGCTTACCACTAAGCGACACTCTTTTAAAGACTTTCAAAGTTTGTAGTGAACGTACCCAAATGCTGAAGTATGTGCTTTTATCCCCCTCAAATTTCACAAAAATAAAAAAGTATGACCAAAACGATTATGGCCAATACTATTTGGGAAATAGTAAGCTAAAAACCCCAGACTTTCCCTAATATGATGCAATACAAGGTACACGTACCTTGATGGACAAAACTGGTGCTCCGCTGTTCTTCCAGATACAATAGACTTCCGATTATCCGGACTCAGTTGAGATCCATTTTTACATACAGTAATTTCACAAAATGTACAATTTTTCAAAAACGAAACAATTTTTCCAAACTTTACAATTATTCACAAAAAAAAAAAAGACATTTTCCTAAAGTCAAAACGATTTAAACGAAATAATATTCTCATAATAATCAATTCGATTATCCAGGGTAGCATTTCTCAACCATCTCCATACATCTCTGTCAGATAAAAAAAATGGAAAATAAGCTCATCAGAGTTAATATTAACAATGTTTACCCTATATTTATTGCATGCATTACATTCAAGAGTATCAACTGGGTTGACAAAGATTCTAAGCGATAAATAAACGTTATTTACAAATATGGAAATCGTCGATTTTTTGTTCACTCTCAGCCAATTGCAAGCAATGGAAAAAACGACAAACGAAAAACGAAATTATTAGCCACCCGAATAACTAACATGTGCACAAATCACAGTATGCGAGCGCGGACTTGCACTCGATCCCTTGGGCCATGAAACCGTGAATTTGTCGACTGAACGCGCACGAACCACAAAATACAGTAAACAATTTTTTATATTATATAGAACATTCTGATCGATCTCTGCTTCTGAAAAATTTGATCAATTTACAGCGAAACTGTCCACAATACGAGAAAAAAATGGAAAATCAAGGAGGTGAAAAGTCCCTTAGTTCCCGTTCTTATCAAGAGTGAATCAACCTTGATTGGACTAGAATGCACCAAAATGCTGGTTGGAAAAAAATGGGATATTTACGAATTTCTTTTTCTCCAAAAATTAACACTCACTTCAGAAAAACTTGCATGGTCTGGGAAAATGTATCGGATTCTGTGGCAGGTAGCATCGCGGCAAAAACGAAAATGGCATCCTGATAAAAAAAGCAATTGGTAACAACCGTTGATGAGAATACAATTCAATGATATGTATAATATCCTCAATGGAAAATAAGGCAAAAAGCAACAACGTATAAATATAATATGTAGACAAGCACACTCACATTCTTTCTTCAAATGAAATAAAATAGAACCAAAGATAAAAACTCAGTGCTTTCAAAATAGTCTTGCCGACAATAAAAATATGCTATGTTCTGCAAAAAATGGAATATATTTATGCACAGGCGCTTGATTTTGTGGCAAGAGTAGACGCAGCCTCAACTAAAAAGAACTAAAAAGAACTCAACTCAACTCAGCCTCAACTAAAAAGAACCTGTGATGGAATTCATAAACTAGTCGATTGCCGTTTCATTTTTAACCCAAATTATGTCTTTTATCCAACATTTCATTTTCGAAGACACCTTCATAATATGTTACTTTATCTACTGTATCTGTGTAAAGGGAAATTTCAATATACTCGAGTTTGCAAATTTAAAATGTTAGTTCAGATACACGCCATTACTGGTCATAACGGAAATCAGAATGGCCAACTTTTAAAACCAGTGGCTATATAATTTTACATTCGGCTATTTCAACGTGACACCTCCGACAATTTTCGAGAATGTCTTAAGTCTTAAATTTCAAATAACAACCAACAAATAAGCGCTAAATGTACGACAGCCTGGCTGCGCCTACCTACACCTCCAATCGTATTTTAATTAAAGAAATACATTTTTCAGAAATATATGCATTTAATTGTACATGTACAACTAGTCATTCATTTCAAGTCAGCACATATTTCGCAAACATCTACATCACCTATATATAATAGTAATAGTATTTATAATATACGATTTTCTTCTGGTATTTGGTGCAAATCCGTCAAGACGTTTTTTTAATGTGCTATCGGGTTTGGGTATTTTTTTTCGTAATAATTATATCTGTTAATTCGTTAAATAACTTGTTAAAACCTCCTTAGTTCCTACAAATAGACAGAAATTCTACTAGTATTAATATTACATTAAAAGTACTCTTGACGTTGCGCAATTAATGAAATTCCATAGAAATTATACAACTTTACAATTGTTTACAGACTTTTTTTTTGGAATAGTGTGGAACACAGGAGCGGGGTGGAAAGGAGTCGGGAACGAAAGCTTTTCCAAAATGGAAGAAAGGGGCTTTCCCAATGCAGTGATTTCTATTGGGGAACGCTGTTATCCATTCATTAAGCAAACATCTAACAAATATGCCGAGCGTGATGGAACTATTACTAAAAAGTGGGCCGAAGCACGAATCAGTTACACTCGTTTCTGTGCAGCATGTTGCTCTACAAATTCAAGATAACAAATCCAAAAATTTCTTGGAATGATAAAATCATGCGGTAGAATGGAATGTTGGGCAATAAAATACACTACGGATTAGGGGAGCAAGGTGGCGCCGAGTCAATTTTGGAACAATCTCATTAACGTTCTACCAGCCAACTTTATTGATGTAAATGTACTTTAAAAAAATGGAATTTGTTAATTATTAAAAAAAACTATGGCGTGATGCAATCACCTAATGTCAGAAATGAAACATTTTTGGGAGGTCTGACGTATACTGTGCCCTTGTGGCAACATTTCTATTCAGTAAAACATTTCCGTGACATTATCAAAAATGCAGATCTGATAATGAAGTCATGTATTGATTGTACTAAAAATAAGTTGAAAAATTAAACTATTTATGGCGTACATGAAACGCAATTAATTGGTCGTTTTTTTATTTTAGATGACATGTTCTGTACATTTGACTATGGTCAAATGGACCATTTTTACTATTTGGGTAGTTTGAAATGCTTTTAACTTCGTCAAATTTCATCGCCTTTAAAAGTGTTTTTAAAAAAATACAATGTATTGCCGCCAACAGAAAAACACGTCACCACGCGGCATAAACTAAAATGACCAATCAGAGCAAATCACTGCACCACCCTGAAAGTAAACATGTCCAGTTTTAAAAGCTTGAAGGATATGAATATCCTAAATTTACAATTTGAAAGGATGTTATTTCCAAAGCCCGTTTCAGTTAGATTTGGCCTACTTTTCTGCTCCGCACCAGGTTGGATTGGATTTTTCATTCCATTTTACGTGTGTGCAACATACTGCGAAACAACAGACCCAAGGATTCAGCAGATTGCAAAACGGCATTTCAAACGCCGTTTTAGAATGAAAAAATTTGGCAAAGCAACCTGAATATCATCAGAATAGTTATAAATTAAAATATATTTATACTGTACGAAGACTGCAGGAGGTAGATGGCCATGCCGCTCAATTACCAATTTATAAAGAATCCTCCCTGGGTTTAAAAATTTGCTGTAATTTCATAATATGTGTGTTGGAATATGTGCACGGGAGTCCTTAACAACGTGGGCATGTCAAACCATGTTAAAAGAGATTATTGAACTGTCGTCAGTTTCATAATCACGCATTAAATACAGGGGGTTGGTTATTTGGTACTTCTTGTGTTTTTGGTTCCAACTAGAATTCGGGAAGAAGGAAGAAGCAGGAGTTACGAAGATAAGAATGAGCGAGTGCGCTTACGGGTGGAAGAAAGGTGATGGGCTTGTTGCTGAGCTCAGAAAGCGCCGCCCTTCAGACTCATCTCCATAGAGTGCCATAGTTTTTCCTGCATGTGGTAAAGAAATGCTTTTCACGTTGAAGCTCGGTTCCATTTTTGCACATTCGTAAAAAATGTAAAGAAGTTAAAAGGTATTGCGCTCAGTGAGGATAAATCGCGATGGCGCTCCAACTTCAGCAACAAGCCTACAGGGCAATGGCGGTTTTGTCTGGAAGTCTATCTTGGGAGAACAAATGAGAGGAAGGGAATTGGGGTAAAGGAAAAGCCAATGACTTACAATGTGTCATTAACACTGACATCCGCCATTGGGCGGTGCGGGATTCTCCGTCAGACGTGTGCCTTTTGAAGCGTTCACCAAAGTGGGATCGGAATCTAGGCTTTCAGACATTTTGTCGCAGATAATGTCTACTAGGCGCTCAAAAACGGCTTTGACGTTCATATTCTCCTTGGCCGAGGTTTCAAAGAATTCCAGGCCCAGTTGATCGGCCAGTTGCTTGCCACGATCTGCCGAGATCACCCGCTCGTCCTCCATATCGCATTTGTTGCCTACCAAGATCACCTGCGCATTGTCCCAAGAGTACGTCTTGATCTGAGTACACCTAAGAAAAAAACGTAATGAGACAATGCCAGTGTCTCGCATTTATTTACCCAACTTACACGTTCGACTCGATATCTATCATTTAGTGCGCGTTTCCATATTTAAATTTGCAAATATTGAACACTAGTATAAACTTCTCTTAAAAATTCGTTAATGGGGTGCTAAATTATTGCAAAAAAATCGAGAATTTGAACAGCAAGTGCGAAACTTTTGTATTCTTTTTTCGTTAACTGCAAGATTTGCGTCATAACTCTGACAATTCTTATTTACGCTAAACAAAATGGAAGTAAAAATATATAATCGACAACAAATTACTTTCTACTTAAAAAATAAACAAGTGACGCTTTTTGGTTTTAAGCAGACAAACAAGTAGCTAACTTCCCGTAGTGTATGGAGATTGCTTTTTTTTTTGTCGGGAAACAAATATAATAAGTTTGAGTTTTCAATTTTCTAAAAATCGATAATTTAAAAAAATGTAAAAGCAAAATGCTTAAAAACTCCGCAAAGAACAATATCTTTGAAAAGTGTTGCCCGCGATAAAGCAAACACGGTAACCTACCATGTTATGCGTGTTTGCCTGCTTACAAACGAATACGGCGTCATTTGATCAAAAAATCACTTAAGACACCAGCGTCATAAATTACGCGGGTGTCCAAGTGATTGACTGGAAATGGGCACCAGGACATACACTTAACTGACTCGAGTCGCAGTTCCAGAGAAAATGTTCTCTACGTTTCATTGACACTTTTTCTTACCAATCCTGCACGCTATTGAATGATTCTTCGTTCGTGATATCGTACATTAGAATGAAGCCCATCGCTCCTCCTAAAATAGGCAGAACCCTTATTAGGTGAATAACAAAACGTACGATGGAAATGGAAATGGAAAAAATGCACTTACTGTAGTAAGCGGTGGTTATCGTTCTGTAACGCTCCTGGCCGGCTGTGTCCTGAATGACAAAATAGAAAAGAAATGCCACCAGTTAGTCCAAACGTCTTCGTTTCACGGCGATAAAAAGTCATTTTCTTCTGAAACCAGGGCGCTAATGGGGCACTAAGAGCGGAAATAAAACCACTTACCCAAATTTGTAGCTTTACCCTCTTGTCTTGTCTGAACACTGTTTTCACCTTGAAGTCGATTCCCACCGTACTCACAAAAGCCGACGTGAAGGAATCATCGGCGTATCGGAAAAGAAACGATGTCTTGCCAACGCTGCTATTGCCGATAATTAACAGCTTGAACATGTAGTCGAAATTCTGATCAGCGGCATCTTTTTGCCACTTGGAGTCTTGAGCCGCAGCCATCTGGAAAAGCGAGTTAACCGTACATGAGCATGTGTCAAACACTTACTATGGAAATCTTGCAACCGCAGATATCGTCTATGCGTTTGTTAACATGGCGCGCTAGCTCGTGGGAAATGAACACAATTTTCAATTTAATCAAACGATGGGTATATTTGTTATCGTTACTTTTAGTTGTATTTTTATACCGGTGGTTCTCGGTTGAGTTTATAGCATAAATAGGATATGAAAATACTTCAAATTCCAATATTTAGTCCATGGTATTGCTGGTTTTGTTAAAAATAGTAAAAAATGCATAACTTAATTGTGTCCTATTGATTTATTGGCCCCTTATTCATAGAAAATATTCAAATTAAAAATCTTGAAGGGAATATAAAGGAAAACTTGAACATTTAAATTTTACATTTTGATAAATGGATAAGGACATCGAGAGTAATAGTTTTATATGGATCAATTTATCCATAATGTTGGAGTTTTCGAGTCCGAGAAAAAAAAAATTACATAAAAATAAAAATAAAAAAATACATAAAAATCAAAATAAAAAATATATTATTATTACTGTCTGGAATAAAATATAATGTCTTGGTTTACAAAATTCGAAAAGGTCAATTTAGCTAATTTTTTTTGCAATTTTAACCGGTAAATGTACAAATAATAAAAATCTGGAGTTGATCTTCGAGGATTCTTTTTAAATGCTCTATTTTTAATATTCAAAATTTCCTGAATTCTTTTTAAGATCTGATACATAAAAAAACCACGAGTAATATAAACAAATCTAAATGAAATTTTGCTCCGATGCAATTTCCAAAGTTTATCCTTCTCGTGATTCGGCTGTCTGAGTGGGACGTACGAGTTTTATCAACTATTTTCACGGCACACCAATTCCAATTTTCCGCATTTGAACCCAATCCAAGCCTTTTTTTTTTTGCCATTTCGCATCAATCCCAAAGTTCCGAGAGGAGAGTGGCTGCGTCACCAGTTGTTTCTCAGGGTTAGCAGACAGGATATCGAGCACTTAATTCTTAGCTTTTAACTTTTTGGTTATCAAGGCTCCAAAACGCATGCACACAAGATGAAATCTAATCCCCCGTACTGTACTTCTAATACGTCCTCGAGAACATGGACATGAGGAGGCCGCGAATCTGCTAAATCGATATTTCTGCAGAATTCTAAAATTGGCAGCAACGCATGCAATGCCAGTCCAGACGCGTTATTTAAGACTTGTTTGCTCAAAATTTTCCGAAGCAAAAAAAAAAGCGCAGCGAAGTGGCTGCCAAATAATTGATGAAACAATTATCGCAAAAAAATGGTAATCAATACGCGTGACGTCTATACAAATCCTTCGCGATTTCTAAACCCAGAAGCAGAAACTTAAATATTGCTAGGTCTTATGTACAGTAAGCGGCTAGTCAAAAGCATTAGTATTCCAGCAACGAATCCTCCATTTGCATTTTTCTTTGATGGATGAGGAACGCCTCGAAGGCGCCGCGCCATTGGACTATTGACACGTGACATCATTTCGCTAGAGGATGTTCCGATTTTCCATGTTTACTTCCGGGCTTTTCCTTAGCCTTCGGCCTTTTCCGGCGGCTGCAGGCTGGTGTTAATATCAAAATGGGTCACAATGCCAGTAAAGTAGCATCTCAACAACTACTTGAGATATATTGCGCTTGAAACGGATATAGTCTGCGTAATAACTATAGATATCATTAGATAGATATGCACGTACTGCATTTCTATAGTAAATATATATACCGAAGTGCAAAAATGATAATGGCATATCTTGTCATACCGACACGAATGCTTCTTTAAGTTCATAAGCATGCAAATACTTAATGTTGTTCCGTACGTATAAGCAAATTTTTAACCGGAATATTTTTCCACGAGAAAATAGAGGTTTTCAGAAGCAATTATCTTTATAGGATCTTCTTCATACATAAATATTAGAAGTCTATAGATATAAAGTATTGAACTTTGACGAATAAGTAATCTTCCAGTTTTCATTTTACAACATACTGTCGAATTTTCATTTTAGAACATATTGCATTTACAGTATATACCGTATGTTGAAACATTTTCTTTAGCCTGACAAAAACATTTGGAACGGATCGAAATTAAATCTACTTGCATAATATGAATTCTGCGCGAGTGATATGTACTTTTTACTACAAAAACTGGTGCATTTGACATAATCCAACACTTTACTTGATTACTCTGTTTAAAGTACCATGGATCATGTAAACTTATAAGACGTATGCAGCATCTCTATATATTTCGTCGCCAACTGTACGAAAGCTTATCATTAATAAACTCCATATCGCAGCTCTTGCGCTAAAATTAGGAAGTCGAAACCTAATAACACGGCTAAATTTAGATAAGCAAGAATGGTATGAAAAGCTGAACCTATCGCGATCCATTAATTAAAACCCGCAATACGCATTTGCTCATAAACGTTTAGTACTCGTAAATTAAACTACCAATATCAACACAAAAATCGCACGAATATGAAATAGACGGTATATTAATCTGAAATCCAAATATTTGAAAATGTTTATCTATCGCGTGCCGAATGCAAAGCGTGTTATATAAAACATTCACTCTTTTTGCCACCTTGCAACCAACACAAAAAAAAAAAGAATAAAGTACGTTTACCCTAGCATTTACTCTGTACAGTACAGTATTTGTGTCAAGTCAAACATGTCAAAGATTTGGATAGGCCTACATGTATTTGCATGAACGGCCTATAATGAGCCATAAGTGAAATGAAAATCGTATTCTATCCTCTATTTTTCGGTTAAACCAACAAAAAACCGAAAATCAGAAACTTACCCTGAACATGTTTTTCCCACATTGTCGAAGGAAGCCATTTTGGAAAACCAAAAACCGATTGTCACGTTTTCATTTTCAGTTTTCCTCTTCGGTCGATCAATAAATCATGTAAAATTACTAGCAAATGTTTTAGTTGTAAAGAAACCATGCTTTCCCCAATGGCATATATTAATATAGCATTTCATGATGCTGGTAACGCAAAACTACCCTAAACTAACGTAAAAATTCGAAAATCAATGAAACAATCCCTGTCCTAAAACGTTATTAACAACAAACCTACAGCTCTCTAGTTGTTTTATAACGGAAGAAAGCACTGCACTTGTAGAAATTGCTATAGCACTGTACACTGTGTTGCTATAGTTACGCCTCAAAGGGTTAATTTTATCGTCTGTTTTATCCCGTAAAACGACTGCTGAGTATCGTCTGTTAAGTTTTCTAAATATGCTTTTTTTTTCGGTGTGGCCGCTTTAGTTTTTGAAAAATGGCTTCCTTCTCAAATTGGGAAAAACTTTTTCAGGATAAATTTCTGATTTTCGGTTTTTCGTTGGTGGGTATATACGGGGCTTTAGACTCATAGTGCAAACGATGTGCAATTTACAGCCAGGAGCTTACATTTTAAAATAGCTAGGCTCTTAATGCGCATGCATTTCTCATACTACTGAAATGAGACAAGGGCGCAATAAGCAACGTTCACCTGTTCAATAAATAAAATTTATTTTCATTCCCGTTTATTGCTGAACGTATACGTGAGGCAGAACTGTAGTACATGTACATATTACGTAGATGAATATTTCCCAGTTTCTTTCCCTTTCAACTAAAAAAAATCCCAAAACGTACAAAAACGTTCGCTACTGGCCACTTGCATGCAGTGTATATATTCGCTCTTCAAAATTGGTCATTTTCCAAAGGCGCCATGTGTCATTGCCTTTTCACCGTTTTCCAATTTTTTTTAGAAACTTTAGGGGCACCTGGCTGTAACAACAGACGATTGTGCAAAATGTCATTCCATAATTCAGTGGGTTGACGCTTTCCATTATTAATTTTTCCACTGAAGGTGGCTAGCTGAACAAGGCAGACACGCAACATCAATTTCCTTTTACAAATCGTGCACAAGCGAACGTGTCATGAACTCGCAGTTACATTAAATTGAACGAATGTATGGCCACGGAAAAGGTAATGTTATTTTCGCAAATAGCATTGAATATATTTAGGGCAACATATCGAAATTGAATACATGCACATGTATGTTTCAACATATCGTTCGTACGGAGTATATACAGACAATCTCTACATTTAAAAGGTTGTTTTTTGCAAGGCATCGCACATTTCTACAAATATGGGAATGATTATTTCAAAATTAACAGCACCAGAAATTCTCTGCTGAAAATGTAAACGATAACAACTGTATAAATATAATTTACCAATATAAAGGTATAGTGAAATATATTTATTAGGCTACATAAGGAATTGCTTGAAATGTAATGCTATTTTTTGTTCTCATAAGAAATGTCTCTGTTAGTTATGCGGCGTTACCTATTAATTAATTCGAAAACAACCAACTTGATTAAAATCTTAATTATTTTTATTCTTAAAAAGACATACTCTGACGATTACATGTATATTTAGTGAAAAAGTAGTTTAATTAGTTTTGAGAAAAAAATCATTTTTTTTTAGACGTAGTACATGACGACTCCTTGAGAAATAAATATAACTTGTAATTTAGAGGTCGAACCAGGAGTTTCACAGTCTGATAAGCAATTTTAGGTTATTTAATTTCTCATTGAGTTGAATTTCTATTCTTTTTCAAGTTTCCACTAACATGCATGCATGTCGCCCACACAAGCTTCATCGGAGCGCTAAATTGCTTAATAACAATAATTACCATAAATAACAATGACAAAAAATGGCCAAATGAAACCTTATCAATTACCAATTATTGACAACATCAATCAATATCGTCGAAATAAACCCGAGATATCAATGGGTAATAATTGGTGCACTAATGCACTATAATTAATTTTAGGAATTGGTGAGGTTCTATTGTTAACTCAATCACCGTTATTGGGATATTCGTACAGTGAAAGTTAAAAGAACGGATGGTTACAGTTGCGCGAAACGGCAAGTGTTTTAAAAAAAATTACTAAAAAATGGCAGAAAACTACCAGCATCCACACCACTCTGTCAACACGATTTCTCGCTTTTATAATGCTATCAAACATTTCCGACTTCCACATGTACAGTATAAGTGCACAATGGCCCAACTGCATACACAATGTAATCTGTTCTATCTGTAACATCGCTAATCTCGACTTAAGCCTACCAGGATCGATATTCGCTATAATTACAGCAACAGATAGTAACCCGAAATAATTAATCAATAAAATTGGAATAGGTTTATGGGGCGCAGCGGAAGAAGCAGCCGTTATCAATATTAAAAACAAGCTTTTTGCTCGGTAGAGGCCTGAGATTACACAATAAGAAGCGCTTAAATGAGCGAACGCCTTATTTTATGCATCGAAGGCCACCGATTACTCTCACGGATATTACGTAAAAAACCGATAATTTGTAATTAAACACATATAGAAGAGCGAGTATTCACGCTCTTAGAGCCGTAGTTAGAAATGCGATAAGCGATAGAAAGAGGTCACAATCCACTTGCAGAGTGAAGACATAAATGTTGAAAAGACGATTTTCGAAAAGGAGCGCTACATCCGAAATTGATTAAAATTGCGCTACATCTAGCTGCGAGAAATGTCAAAACGGATGGGTCAGGGGTGACTTTTAACATTTTTAGAGAAAACTCTGCGCCTCTTCGAACGAATGAACTTTTGAATATATATATCATTGGAATTTAGTTTTGCCGTACGAAAAATAAATGCTTAACCTAAACGAAAATGTTCTTAGGTTGAAAAATAAAGCTTTCCGATATAATTTGAATTATGACACTGGGCTTTATGCAGTTTACACATTACATGTAGGATTTCTCTTGCAGACGACATTTATTGGACGAAATCTCGGTGCATATATAGTAATTGCGCAGAACGCAATAAAAATGGCACTGGAAACTTGAACCATGCATGGAACCCGTGTGTGCTTCTAATCTAAGGACTGTTTTGTTGGGACACAATGTTGGGTATAAAATATCCCAGATGGCGTTGGAATTTTGGTAAAGTCAATTATATGTATTATGGATCAGTTCCGAAATTACTTAGAAAATGTTTTTACACGTAGTCTAGCCCAATTAGGCAGTGGCTGAAATTCACTCTAGGAGCTCATGAATATTGTCTGTCGTTCCCTTACTCAGAGAAACGGCATCATGTGTTTTATTTTTTCGTATTCATTCCTCTATCCATTTTTTTTTAAATTTCCTTTAGTGCTTTTTTTTTCAAGAAGCTGAAGACTTCTGGGACGGATTAATGGAGGCGTCAAAGTAGTGGCGTTGCGTGATTTCCCACTTGCCCCGGGTAACTCCTTCCATAATCCGAAATTCTTTATCTTTCTGCCACTTTCTGGAAACGAGTGGCTTTAAAAGCATGGCAAATATTAAAATTTTAGTAACTGTTGTAGTGTTGTATACTTTCGTTGTTTCTTTGACTAACGTTCCACTGAAGAATCTGGAGCAACGTAAATAATGAGGGAGGTTTAATCATCCACCTCTAGAATTTAAGAAAAAAATAAAACGTCCAAAAAAGTTGTAATCCATCTAGAAGTTAAAGCTAGGGTATTCAAATATTAATACGCTGCATAAAGTATACAGGTACAGTAATACAACTTAAAACGGTTAGATAAATAGAAAAACTGTCATTATTCAAAAAATGCAATAAAATGTAACGAGATTTACATGTATACGTATTGATACCTATATCGTGTTTTGAGCACTTTTACAAGCAATACCTTATATAAAGGGCATTGCTGCAAACAATGCAATTAAGATTGAAACCATCGTCCAATGACACCATAAACTATGTTTTATGAGTCGACGATGATCGTAATAATAATTCTTAATATCTCAGAAAATTTCCAGTTTCGTTTGGTCTAGTCTTTTAACGTTACAGCCAATTGAATACAAGGTCTAACTTCTCTAGCTGCGTTCTAAAAACAAGGTTTCAAACAAAACCAACGAGCGAACAGAATATCACGTATCAAAAAGAAGAAAAATGCTATTAAGAATAAAATATTTCGTACTAGCGGAAAAACCCGGTCTTGCCCAGGTAAAAATTGCTGTTTGATTTTCGAACCGCTTTTATGCGATCAGTAGTTAATTTAATTGTTCTTGTCTCCAAAAGATGGAGCTATATGATCTGGATACATCTGGGAACTGGTTTGACAGTTTTATGGCCCCGGTCAAAGTAAAAAAGATTTATGGCCTTGGAATTCCCCACAGCTTTCACGCTCCTGGGGGAGATGGGGGGGGGGTGCCATGAGTGGCCAAACATATGGATACCATGCACACTCAATGCCACCCAGATACCCAGCCAAGGAAAACGTGACGTTGTTTTCTATTTTACATATACATGTATATATTCAGCTGTACGTAATATTAAATGATTCTTTTTGAGGAAATCATTTATTAGCGAAAATTTGATTAAACCAGGCGTACCATTTCACCACAAGGACCACATGGATTCTTTCCAAAATCCCAGCGTCACTTAAGGGGGAGAGTTCACCGGCCACGCCCACAGCCATTTTACATTGGGGCAATGGCAAAATTTCTTGAGGCAATTTT